>VWZF01001531.1:276351-298276 GCA_013396755.1 Sclerurus mexicanus | reverse complement strand
CTCCCCTCCCCTCTCCTCTCCTTTTTCCTTCCCTTTTTCCTTCCCTTCCCAAACCTTCCCTTCCCAAACCTTCCCTTCCCCTTTCCCCCTTTCCCTTTTTTCTCTAGAGTACTTGTAGCACAAAAGGGAGAATGGTGGAAGGAATCCCTAAATCATGGAGAGCCTTTCTAAGCATTAGGCAGTGGGCTCTCCCACTGATGTCAGCGGGACAGAACTGGAGATACTGTGAACAAACTGGAAGAATAAAACGCTCCAAGCACTAACAGAGCAATTATTTCCTGCACCACAGTGCAACTTTCACCTCTTGGTGACAGTGTATTTCCACTTCTCACTGGCTGTGGTGAAGGAGGTAAAAAGGGCATTCAAAGAACAATAACATTGTTCCAAGAACATGAAATCTTCGAGTCATCCTTGGATTCCACTTAGTGTTTCCTCCTCCACCAGCTACGTCTGCCCAGTTGCTTATCAGTCCCTCCAGAGTATCAGACCTTTGCAGTGATCCCATCTGTTACTCATGCTTTACTCATTTCCCAACATGGCTATTAGTGCTTTTCAATTTAGCCTTCCTAAATCCCTGCTTTGGATTTGAGGTGATTTAGAGTGCAGATGTGGATGGAAGCTAATATAACATTAATCCATAGCAAGTACATGCAAGGGCATAAATCACTCTGCGTGTTCAAGGAAGAACATGGATGTTTCAACATCTACAATGTCTTTTAGGTGAAAGGATGAAGTCCTAATGTGGAAACACTTTTCCATAGTAGGTACAGCTACAGCTTCAGTCACGTTTACTCCGTACGCCATTCACTCCCTTTGCACTGCCCAGCACCCATGCACAGGATGAAAGTGCACAGACTTGCTGTGACTGCAAACTCCTGTCTCCCAGCCAGAAATTCCTACTGCTAGTAAGCGTTTCACTCCCCTTCTCAGCCTAGCACTCACCAAAAAGACTGAGTGTAAGGAAAGACTGTTTTCCCCAACACCTCTTCTGATTGAGCTATTTTGGAACTTCTTACTGCTGTTTGAAAATGATATAGTTAAACCCAAGAGTTCAAAGGTGATTTGTGGTGCGCCCAAAGTTAACCTTCCCTTCCCTTATCACAGCATTTATACCGTGGTCAAATATCCAGGTATTCTTGGTTTCTGTTCTCTCTTTTGCATGAGAAAAAGAAAGCAAAATGATTTTAAGATTCTAACCCAGGAAAACAGCATTTGCTTCATATCTCACAAAAAGGAGACGAGGTACCCATTTCTTCAAAGCCAACATTTTGGAAAACAGAGAACTAATCCTGAGGCAAACATGTGCCCAAAAGCAGTGATTTCAAAACAACTGCCTTTTGTCACACCTTAAAGATCTTGTTTTCAGAGAATTTAGTTGAGCAAATGTGCAGCTAGGACACCATGAGCAACCTGCAAATGTCACTTAAGGGGGCAAGTAAAAAACATCCCAAACTAGGAAGTATCCATCAATGACTTGCATTTAGGACAAACTGAGGAACTGCTGTATAACAAATATTGTTAAAGTTTGAACAACAAATGACAAACAGGAACAGGCCTGTTTGTCTGAACTTCTTACACAATAAAATGTGAACAGGGAAGATTTTTGCATCACAATTCCTTCACATCAATACTCAGTTTCTCAGAACTAAAGATTTCCTTGGGTTGTTTCACTGGTTCTGTTATTCACACCTGAACACAAGAGGTTATTAAGAACTCATCTGATAATCAGAACAGCAGTGGATGAGTTGGGAATGTGTGAAAGACATAAAAATGCCACTATTTATTATAAATCATAATAACTAGATTGTAACTGCTTAATGTAAAAAGTTATCAGATGATTCTTTGCATATTTTGAACATGTATACACCTGACAGTCAAAACCCAAGACTCCTTAGGAATTTCCCTTTCCCTGTCTAGGAACAGTATCTTTGAAATCCAAAACTGAGCTGCTTTCATGCCCATGTTTGGAGCAGCATCCGCATTTAAACTTACAGGCACAGATTTTGCCCCTCCCCAGATCTCCTGCCCAGTCCAAGGCTTGTATCTGTGCACAGAATGGTTGCTGTCTTACAGCTCTGTGCTCCTCTGAACCTGGTATTTATCCAGCCTAAACTGAAGAAATCTACTTTTCCTGACTCCAGTTTGAAAAAGTTTTGGATGAGTAATTCTGATGGTGATTTGGATATGCAGGTACATGTGACACAGTGCAAAGGTCATACCTAACAGCTGCTTTTTTCTTAATTCCAGGGTAATCTGGATTGAAGAAAAGGAGTTTCTCAAACAAGAATGACAACAGCTGACATATCTTTCAGTGTGTTTTACTATCAGCTTTGTTTATTCTGATCACAAACCTTTCCAGAACAACAAATTCTGCTGACAGACAGCTCACCCAAATGCAGTCACAGTTGTTTGATGTGCTCACATCCGTCAGGCATTATTAAAGAAGTCACTAGATCACTCAAAGTATGCAAAATTAAGAAATAAATGCTAATGGCAGGTACTGCTAAAAGTAATTTAATCTCTATTAGTGAGTTTAATCTAATTTAGTTGTTTCCTTAAACCTTTAGAATATTGTGACATGCAACTTCCTTAACTGCAGCTAACTGCTCACTTTGCTGATTTAGAAACCTTGTATTACATGCAAGAGCAGTAGCAGAGCCTTTAAAATACTTTTCTCACCATCTGGAAAACAGTTGGGGAATGACCTACCTAAGACTCAAACCTCTAAAAATGAATAAATGTGGTATTTTACACAGAGCAGTCCAGGTTTCTCAAATCCCACAGCTGTGACTTAACAGCAGCTAATAAGACATCACTACAGTTATGATCCATGCCTTTATTCATATCTTAACAATTCAAATATTGACAGATTATTTGAGGAATTACAATCTTAAAAAAAACCAGCTGAATGTAACTTAGGTCTGAAGTTATATTTTTAAATTGAGAGTAGAGCTATCACTCACAAAACAAGAGGAGTTGTTCAGACAGCAAGAACTAAAAATACTTTGATATACACACCCTAAAATCACAATGTTCTTTATTCTTCCAAGGGTGGCTTTATTGCTATGGCTAGATTCACCATTTTAAAATTTCATGAAATAGGTCTATTGAATCCAAAATTTAAAAAAATTAAAAGACTTTTTCAACTACATGATGTAAAAAAAAACACAACCAAACAATAAAACCTCCCCTGAAACTCAGCCACACAAGAGACCCCCTTTCAAGAGTTACACTGGTGTCAGTGCTGACTCCACATTAACAAGCACAAGTCCTCTGTGCCGTGATCACAAACAATGCCCACGATGGTCTGTTTGCAGGGGGGTGTCCACCAGAAGACAGGGGGTCCATCACGTGAGGGGAGACTTGGTGCTGCTTTCCCATCTCTTCCTGCCAGGAGCTCTGCCACGCTGTGCTGTTTGGCAGCAGGGAACACTCTCCAGGCACTACTGCATGAAGAGGATGCTGAAGGCCATCACAACACAGCACACGGCCACGTAGGGGCTCTTCCGCTCACCTGGGAGGGTGGGGAACACAAACCAAAGAGTCAGGTGTGACTGAACAGACCAAGGCTGCTCCTAGTCCAGCTCCAGCATGCTAACTGTGCTGCAGCACGTGCAAATTCATATTCAACACTTCTGGATGGAGAAAGGCTGTCAGAGACAGAGTTGTGTGTGCAGGGAGAACATGCATGGGGGCGGGAAACTCCAATGTTGGATATTGCTATGTAAGGAGAGAATTGCAGCTCTTTGCTTTAAGAGAGTGACTTGAAACAAGTGCATGTAGTGACAGGACAAGGGACAATGGCTTTAAACTCAAAGAGAGGAGGTTTAGATTGGCTATGAGAAAGGAATTCTGCCCTGTGAGGGTGGTGATGCCCTGGCACAGGTTGGGCAGAGAAGCTGTGGCTGCCCCATCCCTGAAGTGTACAAGGCCAGGTTGGAGCAACCTGGGCTATGGAAGTTGTCCCAGCCCAGGAAAGGGGGTGAGACTGGATGAAATTGAAAGTCTCTTCCAACCCAAACCGTGATTTTCATTCTGACCAGCCCCATTCTGTGGTCCTGCGAAAGCCTCATGTAAGGACTTCTATCCTCCTATAAACCACCTTTACCAAGAGTAAGTTTCATATTGCTGGCACCTCTTAGTGCAAAGGAGCCAGAGGGCAGCCACTGGACAGCTGCCCAAGATGCCCAATTTTTGCTGGCCCTGCTCCCAGTTCTCAGGAGCTGTGCTGTGTCAGCTGAGGTGTCTGGCAGGACACTTGGGTACCTGTCCAGCCTCCTGCAGGAGCCACTGCTGTGGAGCTCACAGTGGCCCAGACACGGTCAGATGCCTGTCTTTTTTATTTGTTAAAAGAGAATGTTAGCACGTGGAGAGGGTCTGACCCACACACTTTCATTATAAAAATGGTCAACAGATTACAGGAGTTGGACAGACGCCTCTGGCTCTCAAACTGGTGTCACAGTTTTCCAGGGCACACCACGGATGAAAGTTAAGTTTACTACAGGAACACACTTTTATCTGGTGGCAAAAGCAATTGTGAGAGATCTATTCCCCTCCACTTGGTCCAGGACAAAATGTTACAGAGGTCTCTTGTTCACCAAATAAACCATGGGGAAAAACAATAATAGTCTTATGTGGGGAACTGTAACACAATCAGGCGGTTATTAGGAGTGTTGATCAGACTGGTAGCTATTTACCTGAACACTTCATCCATTTACTTAGCTAGGTGTTTTTACACTTCAACTTCAAACTTTATTCTTCATGGATCCACTGACTTCTCTCTGGAAAGGCCAACACTGGATGGTACTTCCAGCCCAAAGAACTGACAGAGAGCGTTAACACTGCAACTTGTCTTTAAAGTGGGAAGATTCCTGTTTCTACACATCCAGAAGCATAAAGACAGAGCTGGGGCTGTTTGCTTTAAACAAAATTCAATTTCCCTGTGCTGTGCGAGGTCTTTTGTCTTACTCTATAAAACATCTCCTCTGAGACACAGTTTTCAGAGAAACATTAAAGAAAGAAGAACACCGAGGCTCCCAAGTTTAGCATTAAGGTGTAATTCTCATGGATGAAAGAGTAATTTTTACCAGCAGGACTTTCAAATACATGGGGCACAAACTTTTCACAGAAAGAAAATAAAATAGTTGCAGTGACAGCTCCCATAAGCAGGAGTGCCTGCCACAGTGACATTACAAGCTGTTGTCATGATCTGGCATATATTTAATTAAACTTCAAATAACTGAATGAATTAATGTCTGCAGTTTCACATCTGTTTAAAATAAATTTTGAGGAAGTCCAACTCCTACAGCTTAGGGTATTACAATTTTCATATGGGTTATACTTTTCTGCTCTTAATTTTCTTAAAAGAGAAATCACCATGTGGCAGGATTAAACATCATTTTGCACAACTCTGTAAATATGTAACCACTTGCCTGTGATTAAGATCTTATGCACATGTGAAAAGGTTGTTTAAACATTCCTAGGGATGTTAAATGTAAAGGAAGCCAGGAGACATTTTCATTTTTAGAAACCCACACTTTGTAGATGCCGTTGTGATTAACACAAATAAGATGACAGGAATCATCTCCAAAGCTCATTTTCATCTCTCAGTATAAAAAGAAAGTCAAATTGGTCCACTCTAGATGCAAGCTGTAATAGAAACATAGCTAATAGAAAAAAATATGCTTGCACTTAATAGACTACAAAGATGATGATAAAGGTAAAGTGTTCTCTTCAACCTTGAACAAACGCTGAAGTACCTCAATTTTTACATTTGCTTTTGCTAGTATAGCTCAAAATTCATTTCTGACAGCTGCCATCTTCCCAGTACCTTCCAATTACAGCACTAAAATCAGTTCCGCTATGTCTATTATCTAAATAGGATAATGTCTGCAATCATTTTAACAACAGGTCTTCACAAAAACTATTTTTTTGCGCCAATGCTTTTTTGACAAACTGAAAAATGTATGTCATGCCCCTTTCAAAGGCTGGGAATGCAGAGAAGGGAATCACACAGGTTTTCTTTAGGTTTAATGACAAGTAGGAAGATCTAGAATTACAAGCTCAAAGTTTCTGCTCTACATTAACAATGCAATTTGAACAACAGTGCTTTGATGACGGGTCTGTGATTTTTGAAAAATCTTGGATATACCTTAAAGTTGAGACTAAACTTCTGTTGCATATTCCAATTTCCTTCTCAAAATAAATTCAGGATAAGTATTAAAATAAATATAAAACCAATGTTATGGGAAAATGTCAGGCATCAGATAGAGCTGATCAGCCTGTCTGCAGATGTCACTTGACACGAACAGCTTTGTGTAATTCAAAAGTGCACAGAAGCTGACTAAAGAAAGGAGAGAAAAAAGATACATTTGTGCTTAAACAGAACCTCAAAACATTATGAACTTCATGTTTTTTATTACTATAAGGTAAATATCTGTCTTTTACTCAGTAGTCCATTAGAATTTCAAATAGACTGCAGTTTATAAGGAATCATAGATTTCTTTGTATGTTAATAAGAATTCCGCCCTGGTTATTTCACATGGCAAGAAGTGCAAATGACTTCTGAAAATGTAACACCACGTGCATGAATTGACATTAGAATACACAGACTTTCCATGATGCTAATCTAAGATAGTGTAATATCCTGCCCCTTTATTTCATGAAGGTAAAGCCTGCATTTTTTAAGACAAATTATATGTATGGGTTCCACTGCTACACAGAAATATTAACCAAATAAATGCAGCCACAAAAAACACTGGTCTTAAGGATTTTAGAGAAAAAAAGAGAATTACCAATCCTGGCGCATTTCCAGAATATCCCCAAGAGTCTGTAAAGACAAAATAAATTCATTAGGCTCTTGGCTTAATAAGGTAATTTAAATCAACTGATTTTCTTTCTTCTATGCTAGAACAATCCAAATAAATGTTAATTTGCCAACTCTTCTGGACATCAGGAAACATCAGATACCTGTACAGAGGGGCACAGGCTACGACCTACACAAGTGGCAAAGTTCCAAGTCTAGCAAGGTTTATTTTGCATGCAAGGAAAACAAAGATGCATTTAAGTCACCCTGTGTTCCACATCTAAACATTTCATCAGAATTCTACAGTCTACATCAAAGCACCCCACACAGAAAATTATGTGAAGAAAAAACCCAGAACTATACAAATATTGGAGTAGGAAATACCAACAGACCTCTACACCATTGTACGTTGCCAACTTTTTATGCTAAAGATTTTGAAGCAAATTTTCCTGCAGGTATGAGAGATGACAAACCTGAGTAAATTTAATGCTTTGAAGTCTCTCTTTGCATTTCCCTTGGCAACAGCACATAAAAATGCCTCTTCTAGCACGCATTTTTCTTCTCATAGGTGTGATACAGAATACTTGCGTGGGAATACTAACAAAACAATTCTTATGGCTTGTTGTTACTCCTTTACCAAGGTCTGCCTTGCTCATGTCTCTCTAGAGCTGCCCAGGATGTCACTTCTCACATGTGAAACAGCAAAGAGCAAAACCAGGATTCAACTTAGAGCACACCCAAAGGGATCTCACAAACTTACAATTTCTCTAACTAAACCCCACACTGACTGCTCAAGAGGAGCAAGGGCAGGGACTTCTTTAGGGTCTGAGGAGGAAAGGGGGAGAATATGAAGCATCCTGAAGAAGAAGGCAGGCTTCAGCCTTTCACATGTGGGTCAAAACCATTCAAAGCTTGCCTGCAGGAAGGTTTCCTTCACATTGTGCAGTAAAATGTCTGGATTCAACTGTATTGGGGTTTTTTTTTTATGAAGGGGAAAAAAAAGACATGTAATTAGTTTTCCTTGTCCTCTGAATATATTTATCAGCAGAAACTTCAGCCTGTGTTAGTTGTGGGGTTGTATCTACTACCTGCAGTTCTCCAAGGGCTTTCCCACAGTGCTCTGAACTCATACTCACAGTGGTTTCATTACCTGCCTTTCCCCTTACCTGGGCTCTGGCAATTGTCTATTTTTAACATGCTTAAATGCAGACAGGTTGGTTTGGGTCCTTGCTCCTGCATCTTCAGCAGACAACACCTTTTAAAAAATAATTTCTGGGCTACTTCATATTTTACGGCCTGTTTCACTGCCCTGGTTTATTTCAACATCTCTTTCCATGTGGCAGCCTCATCTTTATCTCTGAAGCAAAGATTGGGCATCAGGCAGGTGAGAACCAAGTGAGGCTTGGGACTGAGGTTTTCAATGTCAAAGTGAGATGCTTTTTGACCAATATACCGCTTGCTGACCAATTTATTGTGAAAAGCATTCCAATGTTTCCATTTTTAGACAACAGGCTTTTTTCACTTGTCCTTTAGGTTGTTTTACCTCAAGCCAAACATCTATGTATATATTTATATTTATTTGGCTTTGACTATACTTCTGTAAAGCCAAAGCTCTTTTTTTCTCCTTTTATATAGCTCCACAAGCAGAAGTAATAATCCCTGCATGTAGAGCACCACACTCTTCCAGGCTAAGAGGTCATACAATACAGTAACCTGAAGACATCTATGCACTTTTTGAAAATGCATGCAGGTAAAAAGGCATTCATGTGTAAATTTTATAGAGCAAAATACACAGACACACATTACAGCTCAGTTCAGGTTCTCAAAAACATTGTTACTCTCCATAAAATTAGAATTTATGGATTGTGTGCTGCAGAACCAACACAAAAAACCTCCACAGTGCAGCTTCTCATGTTGCCATCTCTCAAAAGCTTGCCCAGGAACTCAAAGAAATAAAACATTACTGCTCTTTTCACATGCATTTGAAGAATCTCGTCTGGGAAAAAGAATATTAACTCTTCCAGTAAGTCTATAAATATGTTGAATTTGCCTCATGATCTCAGCAAGGGTATTTTCATCTTCTCAGGGTTTTTTTGACTGCATGCAACAATGTGAAATTATTGCTGAAGTACTGAACATTGCTTCTAGCCTTAGAAAAATCCCTCAGTGAAAATACAAATGCCTGATGTGGGAGGTACAAAACAGAATAAGGGTTTCATCACCTCCCCTTACTGCAGCTAACAATTCATGAACTTAAAGTTGCCAACATGGGGACTGACAAACCTTCCCACAGATGACAACAGTACCTTTTCAAGAAGCCTGTGTGCTACAGGAAACAGCCCAGTATGTCTGTTTGACCACATAACCTGCTGCTGAGCAGGAGCAAATTGATTCAGGACCTTCTAAACTGCTATAATAACATTCTCTGGATGAACTGGGGAGCTCACACTGGAGGAAAAGCCTGTGCAGACCTTCTGTTCCCCCTGGATTTCTCCATCAGTGTTCATCTCAGGTCTGCAACACGCAGCTCTTCAAGTCAAAACCTGTTTGCTTTTTACAGAAGTGATGCTGCCTTGAGTGAATCTGCTCCAAAACAACTCCTCCTGAAGCAACTACTCCACGTAATTGCACTGTTCCCTACTCTTCCGTTCAGGTTCCTCTCCATCCTTGTCTTGCGGCAGGTGAAATGTGCCAGTCTGGCCTCCATACCTGCTGTTTTCTGGCAGCCACCAATGTGCATGAGCTGCTGCATATTGCTGGCTTTCAGTGCTCAATGTGAAAAACGCCGGCCGTGAAAGTGGTGCCGGTTGTCTGGAGAGCAGAAAACCCAAATGAACGAAACCCATTAAGTTGAGCAGGAGTTAGTGGCGCCTTAGACTTCGACTGCTGGAGTGTGCATGTTGGAAAATGCAGCTGCCATGTGTTTACCAGGACGACCCCAGTGCCACTGCAGGAGGGAGTGTGAGAGATACCCCACTGCAACGCCTGTGGAAAATCAAAGGGAATCTCTGCTGCACATAAGCTAACACATCTTTCTGGTTAGCAGGGAGGAGGGAATTATGTTGTGGTACACATTCTACTCTAGTTAGCATGAAACAGTAAATCTCCACTTGCTTTCCCAGGCTTAAATGGGACAAAGCACATGGAAACACTCAAGGCGCGTCAGGGAGAACAAAGGTTTAAAATTCTGTTTGGCTTGGTAGGAACAGACACTTTGGTAGAAGTGAAGGGGATGAAATACAGGGGATGGGTGACATCACTTTGCAACACCGTCTCTCAACCAACACAAAAATGTTTCTTCACTTTCCATCAACTGATTTAAATCCTCACCAAAGTTACCGCTCACTTGGAAATACAGTGAGTAACTATCAGCATTCCTCCTCCCTGTCACTTTAATATTTTATTGCTATTTTTTTAATGCCATTAATTTGGAGCAGGAATAATGAGGTAAGCTCTTCTCTGTGGTAAAATGAAATATCACCAGAATTTGTTTTATCCCATATGTCTAGACGTTTCCATTTGAGCATGGAATATGTTAGAGGAGAGGGACAGGGGTTTAACAGCATAAGAGCTCCGTGTAAACATCCACCACAGAGGAAACAAATTTCATTGCTTCCAGGCCAAGGTCTTATTCTGTAGTACAAAGCAGTCTACATACACACACACATATATAAAACAAAATGGTATGTCCAACATCTATATAAATACAAACCTACAGATCAAACGCCCAACTCCTCCACTGTGTCAGCACCCTTTGAAAACATTTTATGAAGAGAGTTCTATTGTGCTCCAGACAGATTTGCCTCAAGAATAAACAGAGTAGCTCCAGATTAAAGGAAATACTCCCTGCCAAGAACAGCACTAAAATTTTAATCAGTAAAATAAACATTCTTACTTCTTAGTCTGTATACCTCATTGACTATTGTGTTATCTTCCACCAGCAGACACTCAAACTCCCCTCACCCTCCCACTCCCTGTCCTTCATGAAGTCATCCTTTCTTTCCATCTCTACTTCTATCCAAAGAAATCTCCCATGTCAGTGGCAATTTCATGGCCTCATACAAAAGGACACAAGCGTTTTTGTGTTAGAACTCTCAAATTTAAAAAAATCTGGCATACTCTGGGTATCTTAGGATGCCAAAAGAAAAGAATCGGATGATAAAACATCCACTCCAGAGGTTAATTACAACAAAAGTTTTCAGAAGACAAACACTGAAGGCTCTTGGGGATGAGAGCCTACTTAAAAATTGACACTTCTGAAAATTAAACGCAGAAGTGACAGAAGATACTTGGGGAAAAAGAACATTTTATTTAGCAGGAAATGATCTAATGGAAAAAGTGGACAAGTCAAACACCCAGCGCCCAAAAGCCTGTCTGTTTTTCCACCTAGACCATTTCCAGATAGAACTACCTCCTACTCCTACAAATATTATCCCCTCGGTACTCACCTCAGGTGACAGTATTACTGAATTCTAAGGACAACCTCAGTGGCTTCTATGTCAAAATAGCCCAACAGTTACTTTAAACCCACCAGATTTAAACCACAGTTCTGCTGATCACAGCTAAGAGTACCCAAAGGACAAAAACACCCATTGGTTAGCTTTGTAGAAGCTTTCAAAAACTACTCTAGAAATTCCTTCATTTAGCTGATACAAAACTGTGATTTAAACAGACCGCACATAAGGACAGTGTTGCTTATTTTAAAAAAATATTCTTGGGGTTTTTTTTTAGTTACAGATTATTGCTAAAGCTGTGTTTCAAATATGAATCTCCACAACACCTGTCTTGAAAATAAACAAAAAGCCACGTTCTGCTGGTTTTTTTACCCACTTAAGAATCAAAAATAAATCATTGCAACAATAGCCACGTTTTCTTTCTGGTTCTCATTTCTCTCTTTAAAGAAGCATCTAACAAGAAAGCTACAAATTCAGAAAAATCAATAATGCAATATTACTTAGCTAATAAATTATTTCAATACAGTAGCAACTGTTTGCAAATGCCTTATTGTACTCTCTTGTACAAAATGAAGCTTTTTATCTTCAAAAAAGAAATTTTTCAAAATCCATTTTTTTTCAAAACACCATATGTGTTATCACACACACACCATCAGAAGATACTAAAAGGCTGAAGTTAAAAGCACACAGCTTCTGTATTAGTAAAATTATCAGACTACATACCCAGTTTTATTTTTGTCCAGTAAGCTGGGAGCCAAGGATCTGATGTAGGCACAGGTACATATGAGCAGTAAGATTACAGTCAGCAGACTCTGGAAGTTGAAGATGGCAGACTACGGAGGAAAACGAGAATATAAAAATTACATCTTTGCACTACAAAACCTCCCTACTTGGAAAAACACAGGTGACCCCTTAGGTAATACCCATTAAAATCAAAAATGAAATGTATAATGACAATGAGACAGAAAATCTTTGCTTCAATAGAATATAGTGGTGGTAGTGGAGGTGAAGAGCAACTGGCAAGTAAACCAGCGGTAGCAAAGACAGAGAATAACAAGAAATAGATAAGAGGATTGTTAATATGCCCTTTTATGAAGACTACATGACAAATTCTACAGATTTGTAGAAACACACTGTCAAACCCATCTGAACTAAAATAACTGATTTATTTTCAAATCATATTTGGATTTTGTAATTTAAAACATCTTTACTGTAAATAAATTTTTAGAAGAACTAATTACATGGAAAATGCTGGACAAGTGGAGGAACTGCCTTTGGATGGAGAAGTAAAGCCCTATTGTTTGACAGCAAATACTGATCTGCCTAGCGGCAGTAAGACTTAATAATTCTTGTGAAACTCTTGCAATATTTGGCAATTTACTACATTTTAAAGTATCAGTAATAGGCAGCAACTGTATTACAAAAACTTTTTGGTTTTTTTTAATGTTTTGGGGTTTCTTTTAACTGTCTCAACTGACATTCTGGTCAGCTTAGCAGCACCAGGTAGAATATGAGGCAATTGTTTGTCTCAAAAAGCTTTATTTCATCTTCCCTCTGCTTCCCCCATTTGCAAATTTGATTTAGTGTGAATGCCAAAAAAAAAAAAAAAAAAAAGTCAAAGCAAATACAATAAATTGGCTCTTCGTTCTGGAGTTCTGATGAATTTATGTCTCATATTTTTGCACTGCTCAACCCAGATGGCTGACTAGTGGTATTTAATTAAGGGTAAATATTTAGCACTTAGGAGGGGATATTGCATTGCTGTTTCCCTCTTCAAGCATATTTTAAAACACATCAGAGCCTTCATTTCCACAGCCCGAGGCACATCTCTCTTGATGCACGTGTGTTTTCTCCCTCTGTCACAAAATTCTAATATTTAGAAGCTCTAATAATCCAATTTCTCTGCATGGTTAAGAAGAATAATAAAAGAAAATCACAATATTTCAGTCCAGTATGGCACTAATTGCGAAATTGAGAAAAACAAGTTCTAATAGAAACAAAGCCATTGGAACACCGACAACCCTTCTGATATTAAAACAACAAAAAAATTAAACCCAAAAACTTTAGCTTATTTAGAAGTCTCTACGAACCACATGAATCAACAACAGAGAATGCATTCAAACTGCCAGCGTGAATATATGCATTAAAGAGGGTTAGATATCCAAAGTAATTTAAATATCTAACTTAACAGGGTCCAACAGGCCGCCAGGGGAAGGAGCATCATAGAGAGGCTTAAGGAAGAGATTTCAGTGTGAAGAGATTTCAGCATCCCTGAAATCCAGCATTCCTGGGACGATGGAGAAGGGACATCACCCCAGTGACCCAACGTGAGAGGTTTCAGCATCCCTGAAATCCAGCATTCCTGGGACGATGGAGAAGGGACATCACCCCAGTGACCCAACGTGAGAGGTTTCAGCATCCCTGAAATCCAGCATTCCTGGGACGATGGAGAAGGGACATCACCCCAGTGACCCAACGTGAGAGGTTTCAGCATCCCTGAAATCCAGCATTCCTGGGACGATGGAGAAGGGACATCACCCCAGTGACCCAACGTGAGAGATTTCAGCATCCCTGAAATCCAGCATTCCTGGGACGATGGAGAAGGGACATCACCCCAGTGACCCAACGTGAGAGATTTCAGCATCCCTGAAATCCAGCATTCCTGGGACGATGGAGAAGGGACATCACCCCAGTGACCCAACACGCAGAGTCAGCCCTTGCGCCTTGGACACGAGGCTTCTTGCTTTGCTCCTGATTAAGGCAAGTTTAATTTGGTATCCCGTCTGTCCTGCCGCGTCACAAATAACGGAGAGTATATTCACAAAGGACAAAACATGGCACACCTCTGTAGCTGGCAGGAGGCTTGCCAGGCCCAGAACCCAGGGACTCCCCATTCCCTGCAGAGGGAACTGCTCTGTCCCATGGGAGTCAGAGTCCCACGGCTCCTGCGGGTCTAGGAACGCGGCAGGGCCGGATCCAGGAGCGGCTGCCTCTCAGCACAGCCAGATATTCCCTATCAACTGATTAACTCGATCAGTCCTCCGGGACAGGCAGCTGCTCTGCACAGCTCACAGCGGCACCTCAGCGCCTGCCAGAGCCCCATTCCCATGAATTCCTGCAGCTGCTTCCCAGGGCGGCACCGGGCACCACAACACAGGGGAACGGCACAAGGGCGCACTTGCTTCCTCTTCAGCAGGGCCTGTAAGCGTATACTCGTGAAATGTGCCATTAGTGGGTCAGCAGGGGCAGGGTATAATCGCTCTTTGTTGGGGCGCTCTCGTGTTCCTGCAGACGCTGCCACTCCAGGCACCCTTCCACTGGAACCTGCTCTGAATGACACCTTTATCTCGGCATCTGGACACGTGTGAGCACTCTGGAATCCACACATGGCTTTAAACTGGAAATGAACATTTACTCCCGAATTAGACTGGCTTCGCTTTTCGCATCTGAAGTAACTCTTGCAGCCCAGCTGATTTTACAGAAAATAGCAACTTACATCTGGTTGATTCGACCGATGGAATTAAATTGCTCAGAATCCTTTCAAAAAACACTGCATTCACATACTGAGCTGCTTGGACAATGCAATGTAGGTGGGTTGCTGCTCATTTAGTTAAACTGGGTTCCTCTGACCCAAAAGTAATTAATTGGAACTTTTCAAACGTGTTGACCAGCCTAAGGTAGAACCTTGTGAGCCTCATTCCCACGACAAAGAAATCTCAGCACCTGGAGAAACAGATGCTGTCTTTTAGACTGTGTCCCCATGTGAGTGAAACTACAGCTAACTTCCCAAGACCCACACTGCAAATGCAGAGAAGAACCAGCACTGGTATTTTATTCTGGTTTTAGACACTGCAAACTTTAATTTTACTGGCTGAAATTTTGTACTTCTGCATTTATTATGTTTCTGACATGGTGGAAACACCTGAGTAGTCACAGTCCCCCTGACACCCCTCACCTGCAGCACTAATAAGGTATTGTATCCAGCAGAACACGCAAGAGAAAGGTTTTCCAAAGTCTTTCAAAATTTAAGAACATGGACTTCAGCTTTGAGAGCTACGTGCCCAAAGGCTCTTTTAAATCCTTCCCAAAATTAGACCTTAAAAAAGGGTTTCAACATTATTTCCTGATCACAATGTACCTTAGTAAAAATTCCATAAAATAAACCATAAAGAATGATTACTCCTGAAAGTTTTATTGTGTTCAGATTAGCTGTGATGGCATATATTAAAATAAATAATAGTGGGAATATACAGTAGTAGGAAATCAAATGGTACGGCTAGGGACACCTGAAGGTACTCTCATCTGAGTATAAACTGAAGTTTAATATACTTTAATAAGTGTCAATTCAAAGTTAAAAATTACCTATGCAGCTGAGAAGGGGAATCATGATTGGCCACAACATTTGCACAGCCCCTGTTAACCTCATTACAGACAATGCTGTCCCTCCTGCAATTTAGCCAGCACTAAATTTACTGCACTTGGGGAGAAGCAGCTCAGAGTTCTGGTTACCAACAGCTCCTGAACTTCTTAAGAATATATGGAATTGAATTTGCTGAAAGGACACTCAGATCATTGCCTAAATTTCCAGGGATCACTGGTAAAGGTGTATTCAGTCTCAGCACAAAGAGACATAATGGATGCACTAATTCTAAACATTTTTCTGCACTGGAAGTAATGGCCGTGGACAAGACACTATAATTCATCTGCCTCTGCAGTTTTCATTCACTCCATCACTCCAGCATTCTCTGCTGCATGGTTTTGTTTCCTGTCCTGGCAGACAACACTAGACTTACAAACCATTTACCCGTGGGTAGCGCTATAATAAACTACATTGTAAGTTTTGATGCAACTCTGTGTGTTACCAAGGTCCTGCTGAATTTCCTCTTGCCTCACAGACTTTTGCTTAAAAAGCCCCTCTGATACCATGGTTCTGGGGGAAATAAAACATGCAGGAGGAGAATGCAAACCCCGTGCTGTTTGTCCTACTGGGCTGGTAGGAAGCCTAAAACAAAAGCTATCCGAGTTTATCTCACCACACTCTACACTAAAACTGAAGCTTAACCTTCCCTAGACTTTAAGTATTTACAAAATGATTATTCTATCTCTGATTGCAGCGTGACCATGACGATTTCATCTGTGTGTGCTACAAAAGGAGAGGCCACTGCAGGGCCAGCAAGTTGCTAAACTTTGCCCTGTGGTTACTATTACAATAATCAATTTATGTGGGCAAACACAGATAAATTATTGGGATATTCTAAAGAACGTATAACCTCAATTGCTTAATATGCTGCAGAACATTCAGTCTCTGTGGAACAGTTTTATTTTCTTTTTTCCTCCTCAATATCATAAAATTAATGGGTGATAAAGTTTTCCGGAACCCAAGAAACAAATACTGATAGGCAGCTCAAAGACTGGGCTTCTCATTTTAAAATGTGAGCAAAGAGCTTACACACTACAGTTAAACTGCAGTTAAACAAGAGCTGATACAAATCCCATCATACAAAAGTGAAATCATTCCATAAAACTTTAATGAAGAGGTCCTAACAAAGCTGAAAGAGAATATGCTTATTATCTCGGGCTTCCATTAGGCACTTCAGTTCTTATTTCCTCAGTCGAAATCAAAATTTTAGGAGTATAATACTGAAAAAAAGAACAGGAAATAAAACATGGACTACTCAACCTGGAAGTTAAAGTAGTTGCCAAAAAGTAATTAAAATGTGCATCTAATTGCGTTATTTTCCAACCTATTCAAAAATAATTGTTTTCACCACTGCTGCCAAATGCAGTCTGATAAAAATGAACAAAAAATAAGCATCTGTAAAAGAGGCATGATAATTAGGGCTATAAAAATACACAAAAAGTGCAAATTACTTATGTTTGAAGTGATTATTGGCAAAATTACACTGCAAAACTAAGCAAGCCGTGTTTAGAAAAAACTGCTTTGTGCTTAACTAGTATCCAAATACTGGCCAACTGCAGTTATTGGTTGTTCCAAGATTAATAGGGTTTTTTACCTTGGGTTTACAGCATATTCTCCTTGGCATTTAGTTTCCAAACAATTTAAGTACAATATTTAATGGTCATTCACATTTCTGTCTAAAATATGTACTTTTGGACTCATAAAAGTTAGGCTAAGGCTCAGTTGGAGTAATAGCGAATCTCTTCCCTATGCATTTATTGAAGAGGTACATTGTCTAATTTAATGACAAGTACAGCATGTAGGAACTGACATGTAGGCTTTTCAGTCAACTAAAGACTAATGTATCTATTTAAAACATTACCAATCTCTTTAAACAATTGATTAACATATGCAAACAGCTGCCCTCTTGTATAAACGCTCTTCCAATTTTAACACATTTTAGGTTTTTTACTAGAATTCAAATCCAAAGACCAACAGTGGAAAGACACCTCAAGGTGACGGTGCTGAAATTCCACTCACTTGAAATCCTTTCTCTTTGCCCCAATATCTAGCTTGAAAATTGAACTTTTGGTAACAGCCTCTAGCAGAAGCAGCACCTCTCTGAAATACCTTGCAATAAATCCCAAAGTGATTATTAAGCTGTTTTACCAGGGTCACTGTAACACAAAGGTGTGTATGTCCACATATTTACTCTACAAACACAGAATTAAGGCGGACTTTTCAGTAAAAGCTTAAAGTATCTTTCCCTCCAGGTCTTCTTTGCAGAGATTTTTTTCCTCTGCTCTCTTCCCCTATTAGACAGCAAGAATACTTTATATAATTTTTTTTTTTCAGGATGCTGAAGCCAAATATGTTCTCCAGAGTTAACGGGGAAACTGCTGGTTGTTCCTTCAACTACCAAGGGTGCAGGTGATACTCAGCCATTACCACAGAGGTTTCTGAAAAGATGTAAATCTTGATCTCTCTTTTGCCTTTCCTGCCCTAAAAACCTGTGCATAAAAGACTTCTAGAGCGCAGTCAAACAGGAGAAAAATTATCTGTGTGAAAAAAAAAGACATCTCCTCCTACCCAAATTAACTCTCCTTTCTGAAGTTGCCACCACACTGCTTAGTTTACCTCAGATTTACTGGTGAAACTTCTAACAGCTGTGTGTGTGAACGGAAGAGATGAGAGTCATACTAAAGCACATTTTTTTATCAGGTGATATCCTCAGGAATGTGCACGTGGACATGGGAGCAAACATAAGTTCTCAAAAAGAAAGATGTATTTTAATTTACCTAAGAACTAAAAAAACAGAACCATGTATATTTTATGAATACTATTTGCCCCTTTTTTGTGTGTGTTCATTAATAGCAGAACATCTCTTTTGATAATGAAAAACAAGTAATTCTGTATCAGGAAAAAATATACTTAGTCAAGAAATAATGAAAGGCTCTGTTAAGTGTCTGATGTCCCAAGGCACTGGGCAGGTCCACAGCACCTCTGCAGGTCTCTTGTACAGCAGAGTCTGGATACACAGTTTGAATATTTAACATCTGGAAGACAGGTAATACTTTTCACAAAATTCCAGCTGTTTCTGCCTTATTTCCATGGTCACAAGGCTGAGAATCAAAAATTTTTGGTGAGTTTGAACACCCAGCTCTGCACCAGCAGAAAAATGTATTCAGTGCTGTACCTGCCACCATGGACGTGTGTGGGGTCTAATGCTGCAGACAATAAAAAAAGTAGACTCCACAGTTAAATTTAATTGTGTGATTTTATGGCATTCAGCAAAGAAATGGTTTCTCACAACTAGTGTCATTCCTGGTAAAGCCTGTAAAAGCAGACTCATTGCATTCTACTCTTTCTAAAACCAAGACATGTAGACCGTGGCATAAGAAATTATTTCCTCTGTTGTATAATTACAGAAATAAAATATTGACAATACACTTTCACATATTTCTCTGAAAGGACAGGATAGACGTATCTATGCTGCAAGTCACATAAATTCACAATACAAAGACACCTGAAGACTATCAGATGAAGCAGGAGATGTTTTTAAACCTATGTACCTTTAGGCCATGACAAAAACAAATCTGAATCAGGATTGAGTCCTCCCTGTAATTTTGAATAAGCCAAACACAAAACTTTGTACTTGAAGACTCCTGAAAGCTCCTTTTGCAGACCAGTGTCTCAAGGTCTGATATGTTTATATCTGACAGCCTGGTTTGAAATAATATTTACTAATGAATGTTTTTACAATTGGTCTATGAGCAATTCCCCTTCCTTCCATAAACACCAACCTAAGAGAGCAACAAAGGTTGTGACAGAAATGTTTGTCCTTGTTGAAAGTTCCCAAACCAACTTTTTGGGTAGTAATGTGGGGCTAAGACCAGCCCTAACCAGAAGGTGAGGGGGATGAAGCCATTTCTGGGAAGTTTCCTGCAAATCTTATTTTTCTCCATCACCAAATTTTGTTCGATTGTAACTGCACATTTTTGCTACAAAGGAAAGTGAAGACCACCCTTTGGAGGGTGAGAGGCTCACTGACAATTTTAATGTGACTATTGGCTTCTTCCCTCTTTCCACCCATGCATGTGGCAAACTTTCCAACCCTGCCAGGACAGCTTCTGTTGAGCTTTCGGATACAGAATTCCAAAAGGAACTGGACAGGACAAATCGATTCATAAAAGTCAGCAAACAATATACACAATTCTGGTCCTAAACAAATGAGGCAGCTGTGTCCCTACACTGCATCCCTTCCATTCCCACTGAGTATTTATTAAGCTTCTACTGGCCTTCATAGCTGCTTTAGGTTAAAATAGCGGGTTTTGCACCAAGGGATAAAGTCCTTTGGAAACCATTCTTCAGCAAACTGTGCTGTTCAGAGTGCTGCTGGTTTGCCACAGTTGTAGCTCATGTTCTCTGGAGAAAGAGAACAAGCTGGAGCTGTAAATCTACTGTTCCATTTCAGGACGCACAGGCAGCAGCTGTTTCCTACCTCACAGTCAAGTGTCAGCTCAAAAGTGTCTTTTTTTTTTTCCTAAAAAGCCATGAGACCAGAGGTGGCATCAAGGAAAACTCAAAATCCTGGATATGCCACGAGGGTTGTTTTTCCCCCGCTGAGGAAATTCAAACACCACAGGGCTAAAGAACATCATTTTCACCTCCTTCAACACAAAATCATGAGAAAACCCATCACTTAACATTCTCTTGCTTCAGGGTCCTGGAAGCACGCAGAGTAACCTTTAGCAAGGCACATGGACAAGTGGAGAAAGTAATTCTCATAATATTTCATACACTTGCCATAATGCTGTTACAGATAAACATTAGTTTCTGGTTTTAAATTATTTTTTATGTATTTCTTATATAAAATGTAAAAAATAGATTTCTTATACATATAATGTATAAAACTTATAACAAAAAATATAAAATAATATTAAATAGTTGTACTTAAGAGTTTTACTGAGCAACATGAATGTCTCACTGAGGTCTCGTGCCTCTTTCTGTTATCTCAAACCCTTTTAAGTACTCTGAAGAACAGCAAGGTGCTGTTGTAATTCAATATATTTACTTCTAAAGGCATTGACTAGAGGTCTCTTGTTTTCTGCATGTGTGTTTTAGATCTCCTGAGATAATTTATGTCTCTTATCATAAAAAGGCCCT
The DNA here is from genome assembly GCA_013396755.1 of Sclerurus mexicanus. NCBI lineage: Eukaryota > Metazoa > Chordata > Aves > Passeriformes > Furnariidae > Sclerurus > Sclerurus mexicanus. The sequence goes on along the minus strand of VWZF01001531.1, from coordinate 277,452 downwards.
GCTTTGTTCACTGCTTGAAGCCACAGATAAGAACAGGTTCATCTAAAAGATCTGCCAAGCAATGCTCAGGTGAGCAACTTCCAGCAATTTCCTGCTGGTGACAAGACTTGGAGCGTAGGAACTCTTTTTTTTTGCACTGAGAAAGTTCAAGAGATACTGATCTTTTCTGTAAATACACAGAAATACAACCATGGCTGTGATCCCTGCCCATGGCAGGGGTGGACCAGGGCATTCTAAAAGGCCTCTTCCAACCCCCCTGTGATTGTGAAAAAAAACACTGAAAATTCTCGTATTAAACAAACTCTGTGCTGAAGTTACAAACAAACTTCAACTTTGTACAGGGGAAACTTATCCTGACTCAGCCATTCCTTTGGTTTCCCTTTTAATTTTAAAATCACATATCTGCACTGCTCACACAAAATATAAACATACAAACATATAAACCTTACCTGAGAAAAGCTATCTCCGTGCACAGTTCTTAACTATGACAGAAATGCAAATCTCTCATTACATTATCTGTACACCGGATGGGAGACAAGGCAGAAAATATATAAATAATTATGAAAGTCCCTCTAGGCCAACTCTGTGTATGAGTATACATACACATGCACATACTTTGTGTATGGTTTATATAAAATATATAAACATATGAATTTGTAGTATATAAATGTATTGATATGTTCAACGATAGATTTTCATAGATTTGTACATTTTATGTATTAGTGTATTTAGTATATATAATAATCACACATTAGCATGTTTATATAATTACATATAAGTTTACAAAAAAATGAAATTCTTTACTATATAGCTATAGATCCATATAATTATGGATTTTATATATTCAACGTTATTCTTAAGCAATGTATTTATATAACTTACATCCTTTATTTTGCATATAATTTTATGTATGTGAAAAATAAAGCTGTATAGACCATACGCAGTTCTCATTAGCAACTAGGCTCTGCCCCTTGGTGACACCCACAAAAAAAGGAGAAGGGCAGACAATGCCAGGAGCGCCCGAGCAGCGTGACGTCACACACCGCACCAGTGACGTCACACACCGCACCAGTGACGTCACACACCGCACCAGTGACGTCG
>VWZF01001531.1:144741-264696 GCA_013396755.1 Sclerurus mexicanus | reverse complement strand
CATTCCCTTAATATAAATAGAAATGCCAACTCTGTTGCTTTGTTTTCTGTTATAAACAGTCTGTGTTAACAACAAAGCCTCTGTTGCAGGTGGTTTTCACTGATTGCTACTCTGCTTTGTCATAAGAATCAAACAGAACAATCAAAAACTCCCCACTATATATATGCATGATTACCTTGTGTGCTTTCTATCAGGGTTATGTGCTACAGTCTGTAAGAAACAGCAATTGAAGTCTTTTTAAAAACAGTGCCTTTCAGAGAAGGACTTCTGTGGCAATATTTCATGTCGTTTTTCCAGAGTAAGCGAAAAGCAAAGGGAAATCTGGCAGGCAAAGGAGAATACATGCCTGTGTACTTGAGCATGCTTCATGACTTACTTGTTTTCCTGACCTGTGCTCTTTATTGACCCATGCCCAGGAACTTAATGCCCTGCAAATCTTTAAAATGGCTTTATTTCTAGAATCACTAATTGCAAAGGTGTTGTTCCAGTTGTCCATGCCCCAGATATTTAATTTTTTTGTTCTTGTTTATAAGTGCACAGACATGCTGTAGATTTTCAGAAATGGCCAGTTGTTTGGTGATGGAAATAAAAAACTTTTGTTTCGTTTTTGTTTTTTTTTTTCCTTTTTTTTCCTAATTTTTGACTAATTTTTCAGTATTGTTTTTGAGTAACTCTTTAGTTTCTGCTGAATTTTCAGGGAACAGAAAGTTGGGGCGTGAAATCTGTAACAGTAAATGCAGTGGTGGTTTATGGATGTAAATATTCAAGCTATAAAGCTTGAAAACCAAGTCTTATATACATATATTTTTGCGTCTTTCGAGTACTGTGGCTGTGTCTGGAACAAGGGACAGGCATTTTCAAATATTGTTGGCTGCTGAGCTGAGCAAAAGTCAGACACAATACAGTCATCTGCAATAAAAATTGTTTCTCCCAACCTGAAAATGCCAAGTTTTGGTGAGACCTGAAGTAGTTAAATCTGTATCTAGATTTGGCTCTCAATGTCCATGAGCAAAGAAAGAGCTTCCTTCTACTATCACTTGAAGGACAGAGTTCCCTCAGGGCCTGAATTGATCTTGATCGTGATTATTTATTGCTACACTTTAAGTGGAAAACTTGATAGACCATTTAATACCCAACTTGTCTGAGTATCATTGTACCCATATAGTTTAAATACCTCAGCTGGTATTTATTTTCCTGCTTTTGCATGCTATTTTTAGTGTGTGAGTGAGCACGTAGCATTCTTTCAGTCCCTTCACTTAGGCAGATTGGACTGTGTATGAATGGGATTCCGTAGAAGGTCTTATGTCAAGCAGAGATTGCCAGGTTGCTTTGCTACAGAGCAAAAAATTCACTGTAGCATCATGTATTTTGTTCTTCACAGCACCCAGGACTTAAAATACTTTCTTTAGGCTGCTGGCATTCGCTTTCATGTGTCAGTCTTTCAGATGAATATTTATTACTTTGAATTAAACTAAATGTGCTGTACATTGAGTAATAGTAAGTTAAAAATGGAGCCATGGGGAAAGTGCTTGTGTATTGTAATTTCCTGTTCCCCAGATTCCTGACAGCTTCTTAATTTGAATTCTTAGTTCAAATACATGTAATTGTTGACACTGTTCTTTTAAAACTTACTTATTATAATCCAGTTTTCTGCTTGAAAATGTTATCAGCTCTTTGACAAACTGGAGGAAAGTAGAATAAAATTACAAGTACGCTTATATTTATATATTTCCTTCCCCACCCCCAACTCCCAAATTAATTATGCAGAGCTGCTAAGCACCCCATTGGTTATAACAGGATTATCTTACTTTTTAAACAGGTGCTGGGGAAATGGAGAAGACTTTGAACAGAATTCATCCAGTTTCTGATCCAGAATCAACCTACTTTCTACAAATATCATGGGAAAAGGATTTAGGCACTGGCTTTGGTATACTTCTCACTGATGGTCAGTGTGCATGGGCTGGGACAGGTAATGATGTAAAGAAAAACATTATTTTAATTTAAATTATCGCTGCTCTTTATCACTGTTTTTAAACCCTTTCTAAACTGTGACCCATGACTTGCATCAAAACCATTTTATGGGCATTACCTGTCCCCACTGATGGAGAGGGAGGTTTGTGATCTACTGGGACGTGACCAGAGGACTTTCAAGTCTGAAAAGATTGTGTGTCAAAGCTAATACAAATTAATTTAGCACATGGACATGCAAAGTTTTGTTCTTTCTTAAGAATATGTAATTTCTTGGAGTGATGTTGAAATACCACTTATATTCTTCTCCAGATTCTTGATCAAATGTGTGTGCAAGTTCCATTTGCAGATTGCAAAGGGTTTGTTGCAATGTTTATTGAGTGTTTTCATAAAATCTGAATAATTAAAGTTAATTATATTTGATACTGAGGTGAATTTTTGGGAAGGAGAAGGGACAATAAATTATCAAAAGAATGAAATAAAAAGTAGCCTGTGGGATTTCTTTTTCCCTCTGAGAAACATGAATAATAAGATTATGGGTGTCTGCATATGTGGATGCTTCTCTCATTCACACCTAAAGAGAAAAGGAAAGATTTGTGTGTTCCTTGAGAAATGTGTCAAGTACTTGGTCACAAGCCCTTCTCTCGATGGCAAAAAATATTTCAAAGGTGGCAAAGAATTATATGTTTTGCAGCATATAGTAGGCAAAAATAAATTCTGGGCTCTGAATTATAAATGTATATATCCATGCAGTTGCCTTCTTCCTTCTCCCTGCCCAGTAGATCTTGTTTCTCCTGTTTCTCCTACATGAACCAAGCTTTCATGTAGGTCTGAGACAGACACATGTATATATATATATATATATGTGTGTGTGTCTACATATAAATTAAATCAGCTCTTCTATATTCCTTTTAACATTTCAGACACACCAGTGATCAGGAGTTGCTGCACAAGACAAACACATATATTCCAATCCTGATTCCCTGTAGTCCAGTATGAAAGGTTTTTCTTTTCTTGGTTTGACAATAAGTCAGACTAAGTCTTTTGAAAACAACAGAAAGGGTATTCACACTGAAAAATACTTAACTAATTGAGCATACTAATTTTTCTGTTTAAGAGGTCTTCTTATTGTTCTTATGTGACTTTAAAACTCAGTTTAAATTCACAGAAAGCCAATTCTTATTTTTCTAAGTGAAAGCTATGTCACTATAACTGGAAGCATATAGAAGGAATACGTAGACACAGTTCTCATTTTGTTGACTTCCTGCATCTGGCAGAATGGCTGGATAATCCATTTCCCAAAACAGAGGGCCAGTGAAAGCAGCATGACCTCACTCTATTAAAAGGAAAGAAAGAAACCCACAACTTTTTAGCTTGAGCTCTGGGTTCTCATCCAAAGGAGAGTGCTTCTGCTCCTTCTTTAAGAATCTGATCCATTTCTGAGGAATTCTTAATGAATTTCTAGTCCCTTGAATAATTTCATTTGTAGTCCCTTGAATAATTTCATTAGGAGCTGATGTTCTTGTGCAAGAGACTTTCCTACCTCACAGATCTGTGTTTTCATACACTCAGCATTGGTTTTGGTCACTTTTTAAAGTTATTACATCATGTTTGACACTGCTTAGATTCTAAATTCAAATCCTTGGAGGAGGGAAAGCAACGATCAGAATATTCTTGCTATGGGAAATCCCTTTTGGTTTCTCAAGCTGTGGATTATTTTGTTTGGCAAGACTTGCCAGGGAGTGAGAGTTGCTGATGGAGTTGTCTTTTATGCTTTTTGTGTATTTAATGTGATGATGAAAAGTGTTAGGAGTTCTGTTTAAGAAGAAGGAGGAAAAAAAGTAAATCTCGGAGGGGAGGAGAAGCACACAAATGCAATATAATGTCATGTATTAGCTTGGTATTGGGGTAAAAAACTGCAGCTATGTGGATTTATACATTTCATTTTTCTCTCATAATTGATCAGTTCTGCTGGTTTTATAAGGTAAGGGAACATACAGTGCTGTATAGGCACCACAGGAGAAAAAAACCACAGTGCTCCGTTGTTTTCAAAATTTCCTTATTTTCATGAAAAGTTTTATCTAAATTTTCCTCAGTGTTGAAATCACTATTCTAGAAAACCACTTGTTTTGCGAGTATTTCAAATTTACTTTTTTTCTGGCCCTGTCTGCCTCATGCTGAAGGGATTCCACATTTCTGTCTGTATTGTTTTGGGGGCCTTAAGGGGATTCTGACATACCACTGGCCTTTTCTCTCTCAGCTCTGTCTATTGTCCTGTACAAGAAATTATTTAGCTGATGAGGAAATGATTGGTCTCCGTAGCTTGTATTAAAATAAAAATGTTTTGGTTCTTGCTGTTTGTAGTGGATTGTTTGCTCTGCAAGATGAGTGAAGCCCAGATTGTTCCTTGACTTGTAGGTTTAGCTTTATTTCTGACAGTAGTTCCACTGTATCATTCTTTATATGAAAAATCGAAGTGCTGCTTTCAGTTTTGAAAAGACAAGATGCAGCTGGCAGTTTTTAAGGTCTTAAGCCTTTCTGATAACATTTATTTCATGCTTAAAATAAGTTTTAAAAATCTTGGAAAATGTTGATTTTGAGGCTATTTTATTTGTCATTTATTCTAATGCATGTTTCACAGCACTCCTGTATCCTATAGTCATTTTAATGTATAACAACATTTCTGCACTTTCTGACATCTGCTGAATGTTTATGTTGGTGCAGATTTGGTAAAATGCTGGCTTGTCCTTTTACTTTATGTTAGGCTTATATGAATTGGACAGGTTTGCTCTTTTATCTTTAAAAGAAGAGAGGAAGAGATTTTATTTAACTCATTTTTAAGTGTTTTCCCTTAAGGATACTATGGAAAACTTTGTGCCAGACTTCAGACTGCCACAGGCCTGTCATTGCACTTTGGGAGTATGACAAAAGCTGACTTGTTTGTATTTCTTTCTTTCTTTCTTTTTATTCTTTTCTTCCTGTTTCACTTCTCATAATGCCAAAGCAATTTGGTTCCATGGCATCCCTTTGCTTTCTTGCTTTTGAAAGACCTGACACATTTGAATCTGCCTGCTCGAAAAAGTGATACTAAGGTACTGCTCAGTACCTTGTTTGCCTTTGCTGGTGAAGATCTGCTTGTAGAAATCCCACCTCCCTCAGATCAGTGTGAAAGTCTGGAGCAGAGGGGGTTTATCCTTGGAGGGGTGATCAGGTGAGAGAGTGTCTTAAGAACCTGGAGGCATCCAAGTCCCTGGTTCAATGGGATGATGGGCACTGGGAGCACATGTTGACTATTTTTGCAAGCTAATAGTTCTCAGGGGATGTTTTTAGGGACTGGAAGAAATGTGTCTCCTGTCTTCGTGATGGGTAGGGGGATTGATCTGAATTACTGGAGTCTGGTCAACCAGAGGGTGTGTTGGAGGAAAGTCTTAGAAAGCATTTCAAAAATTACTAAGAACAAGGTAGTGAGGAGTCAGTATAGATGGATAAAGGTGGAATTACGCCTGAACTGTCCACTAACCTGCTCTGAAATTAATAGGTTTTTGGATGAGGTAAAGGCAGGGAATGTTGTTTACTTTGACTTTATCAGCAAGGGTTTCAATGCTGGGTCCCCTAGAATCCTCACAAACTGGTGAAGGTGGACTGGACACATGAACAGCAACATGGATTGAGCTTAGCTTTGCAGCGGACCCCTCTTTGATCAGTGGAGCTGGACTGGACAATATCCAGAGAGGTCCCTCCAACCTCAACCCCTCAGAGCCTGTGAAAATAAGCTAAAATTACCGAAGGTGCAGGATTAATCCAGAAATCCTGAAGTGTGGGAGTCTGTAACTATTTATAGCAAATAATTATGCATTTGCCTCTTTGCTGTATTTTCATATGATGGATTGATTTGATACACGCTCCTTGGCAGTACAAGGTTATCTGATCTGTCAAAAGGATTGGAGAAAAGTGAGGCCATTGGAAGAGGCTCAGATTTGATGGAAATCCTGTTCTATTTCTATGAGTGTGATTTCAATACACGTGCAGACGTGCGTCTCAGTGTGGAACTATTTTTAAAGGCATTTGTGTAGAGAAGAAATGCAACTATTAATAGGGGGTTGGAGTGGGATGCTTTTTTTAAGTCGCAGTTTTGTGAAGTTCTGTTGAATTTTTGGGTTGGTTTTTGGTGGTTTTATTTGCTTTTTTGTTCTGGATTAGGTTTGTGTGTGGTTTTCTTTCTCCCCCCCCCCCCCCAAAAAAAAAAAAAAACTATCACAAACTAATATCCTTTACTTTCTTAAATGCTGAGCAAATGCTAGAAGGGTCTGAGAGCAAGCAGGAGTAAATGATAATCTAGAGCAGCCTTCCTCAGAAGATTGTTGGAAAGAAAAAGAAACACTTCTGTTAATCAAGTAAACAATCTGCAGTACTCTATTGGTAGGCTGCACATTAAAGCCTGCAGTACAATATACACATTCTCTCTTTAATTTGCATCTATCTATCTATCTGTCTGTGTGTCTGTCTATCATCTGTCTGTCTATCTATCATCATTGATGAAAAATGTATGTTTTTCAGAGTGGCTTTAGGCAAGTAGAATTGTGGATGAGTAGCAATAAACCATTTTCAGGACAGAGCTTAATACCTGTGAAAAACACAGTATTCCTACTGCGTTTTCATTAGTGGAAATGGCACGTTGATGTATGTCAAGGAAAGAACAGTCTTCTAATATTTCATAGAATTACAGAATGGCTTGTGTTGGAAGGGACCTCAAAGATGATCTACTCAGTGTTTGTATGTACGTAAAAAAATATATAATATATATATATATAGTGGTATGCATATATATGTATAATATGTATGATATATACATGTTCACACAAATGAGTGTTTATTTCTCACATGTTTCTTTCTGATAGTGTCTGAAGCAGAAATTTCTAGGGAGGCTGCTGACATGGAAATGAACAAGGAAAAGTATGTGGAAGAGCTGAAGAAAGCATTGGTAGCTGGAGAAGAGTCAGCTGGCAAATACAACTTTGTGATTTCAAGAGATCAGGAAAATATGGTGTGTCACTTCTCCTATGAAAGAAATCTGAAAGATGGCTCTGTAAGTAGCTAAATGTTCAAATTTTGCTGTTAAACTATGACAAGGATCTTCTTGGTGCATTTTTGTATTAGCTCTTCTATTACCTTAAATATTTTGGAAGCTAAGGCTGAAATTGTTTCCTGCTTGGAAATACATTAAATTGCAGGTGGGAATGTGGTTCTACGCTGGTTTCTTGCAAGGGAAAGGATCCTCTTAAAGAAAGAAAGAAACCATTATGATCTCTATCTGCAGACACTTTTTGGTTACTTCAGGTTGTGGTTTGCTGTTAAAACTTTCCTGAGGAAGAAGCTAATTTAAGGTAATCCTCCTAGTTTGTGCTCTTTTTTTATTGTGCCTTATTAAATGCCTTTTTCCTTGTGCAGTATAGGAAATTTCAGCCCAATTTGGCTACTGAGGTGCCAAAGGTGAAGTGATAAAAGTCTTCCAGTCTGCATTGTCAATACTACTGTGTATTTACCTGAGTCCGTATTGACTCTAAACCCCTTTGTGACCCTTCTTGTGAGCAGTTTGTGAGTGGGGTTCACAGAGTCTAGGTCAGGACTGCAAGTTTAGGACCAAACTGTACTTAGAAAATGAGAGCAGTAAGTTTAAGAATCCTATTTTTCTTGTCTGTGTCACACATAATATATTCCAAATGTAAGGCAGATTAAATACATACTATATTTTTATTAAAACTATCTTCATGTATGTGGGCTCAGCTACTGTATGTTTCCATCAATTAAGGCTTATGAGAAGTTTAATTTGTGTGAAAACATCTTTATGTCTATTTGGGAAATAATCTGGCCAAAGAAACTGGAAAAGCAAAGAGCCCTGGTTGTTATGTATGCCTTTAGCTTTGGGTGTCAAAAGAGTGTTTCTAGAAAAGATGTCATCTCTTGGGTGAAAATGAACCTTTTTTTTTCCCCTCATGTACTAAACTAACACCTACAAAAAAACTGTCAAAACAATTATATAAAATTAAGGAATAAAATAACAGAAATAGCTTTCAGGTGTGTAATAGAATGTGTTTCAAAGGTTTTGCAAATTCTCTGTGAAAGTATTTGTGATCTGTCTCTTCCAGCATCACATTAGGGAATTAATCTTTCTGAGGGCTGATATTCACCCAAATGTACATTTTCCTCAGAGGAAGTGTAGAGAGAAACTGCTCTGCAACTTAAACAGGATTTAAAAATCAGTGGTTATGTCCTATCTACTTGTTTTTCTTACTGGATGTTTGTCCTTATATTTTTTGTTTAGTTGCTGTGAGTATTTTCTCTTTCTTTTTTCATATATTATAAACAAATTATAACCTTCCCAGTCTCAGGGAGGGCATTGCAGGGTGAGAATATTCTATCAAACTACCAGGAATAAAGAGGAGATTAATATTCTCTAAGATAATTAAGAGTTAATTTATTACTAAAATTGTATTATTTACTTAAAATAATTCTTAATTTGTTTTTAAAATTCTTAAAAATGTTTTTGTAATTTGATACAAAGCAACAGGAGAGATAACAGGCAAACATGCATGAAGGTGTCGTTCGTTGTGTTTGGATACTGAATATTCTGCTTGGTGTGCAGTAATGGAGTTAATGCTTTTTAGTTAATAACCCCAAATTTTCTGAAATACATTGTTATACTTTGAGCTATAAAATGCTTATCAATTCATGTAGCTGTCTATTATTTAGAAGTTTTTCATCAGCAATGCTTTCTGTATAGAATAAGTACTTAGTAAACAGATACAATTTGTCATAAATAAAAAAGATTTCCTATGGCAGTGCATCAGAAGAGGGTGTTAAAAATTTTTAAACCTTAAAAAGCAGTTTTGCAGTGTTACAGGTAAGTAATTTAAACTCTGTTGGCTGGTGGGAAGCAAAGTTAGTTATGTCACCAGTGTCACTTCTTCTTTCTTGAGCATAATTTTCAGCTTGTTGATTACTGATGTTGAAATGCTCTTTATGTGTATACTTTATATGATTTATAGATATGCATGTAATTTTCAGGGTTTGGGAAGATGCGTAAATCTGAAATACTCTATTTTCAGTAGTGTTTTTTTAAAAGTATGGTTTTTTTTAATTTCTATTCTGCAGTTACATATTTGTTTTCCAGTCTTATGGTAGAGAACATCAATAATTTTGGATTAATGACTGGTTACAGTCTGAGGATAAAATGTGCCAGGTACTGACTTTTTGTTTTCATGGCTGTAGCAAACTGTGGCATTTGAAATAATTCTTACCTTCTTTGGAACAGCTTTCTAAAGCTCTGCTTCCCTGACATTTAATTACGTGCCAAAACTGCATTAGGTGGTCCATGGCAGTGCAAACAAAAGTAATGGAGTGATGCTAAGCAAAGGAAAACACAGGCATATTATTGGGGAATGTTTTCTGATGTGGCAATTTGTTTTACTGCCCAAGTGTTTCCCAGAGGAAGTGGTGGCAGCCCCATTGTGTCCCTCACTTAAAAAGGGCACAGGAGAGAGGGATGGAAAATAAATTATAATTATTCTGCATTGGTAGTAGAGAACATTTGATGACCTAGGTTCCTGATTCACCTGTTGTTTTGTTGATCAATAAGTAGGTTCCTTCCATGATCTGATCCTTCCCACCGAAGTTGGATGTTTAAAAATAAAAGCTTATACCTCCTTCTGCACTATTCTGGTTGAATGAAGCCTTACCTGTATCTCCAAATCATTTTTAAAGTGTTTCTAGTGATTGATGTATAATAATTGAGTACATGTATGGTTTGTGTAATGAATGAGTGCTGATGGATTTTTGTTTTGGGTTTGTTTTTTTTTTTTTAATGGATGGAAAACTTCCCCAAGTCAGAAAGAATTCATACGTGATTTAGATGAGATGTACTGTGAAATGTGTTTATCTTGTAGTATCATGGCTACATGTAATGTTGGAAGCATCAGAATAAGAATAATCTAACTTAAGGGAGGTCCATACAGGCTTTAGTGCTTTCTTACTTACTGAAACGGTGGTCAGGAGAAGGTAAAATGATGTCTGAGTTTTATAAATACCTGTTTTAGCTGTGCCTCAGGCTGATGCAGCTGTGCCTAAAAAGTCATGCCTTTAAAAACTGGGATGTGATTTGTGGACATTTGGAGTGTTTTGTGGAAGTTGGGGTGTGTTTTGTGGGATTTGGGGCATGTTTTGTGGGATTTGGGGCATGTTTTGTGGAAATGGGGGATGTTTTGTATAAGTTGGGGGGTGTTTTGTGGAAGTTGGGGGGTATGTTGTGCAAGTTGGGGGCTGTGATTTGTCAGAGCTGGGGTGTGTTGTGCAAGTTTGGGTTGTGATTTTTGGATGTTCAGAGGTGGCGTGTGTCCTCCTGCCCCCCTGTGACTGGGGTGTTGTGGAAGTTTGGGGTGTGTTGTGGAAGTTTGGGTGTGATTTATGGCCATTCAGAGGTGGTGTGTCCTCCTGCCCCCATGACAGGGGTGTTGGGGCGCTGTGCCCCCCGGGCTGTTTGTGGGGTGGTGGGCACTGGGGCTGACACCACAATGGGAATGGTCTCGGAACATACAGTGGGAGTTGTGTGTGTGGAGGCAGCTGCAGAGAAAGGGCCACACACACAGAGGCCCCAGCGAGGGGCCATTGAGGCTGGTCCAGCTCCACTGCTGCCACCTAAACAAACAGCACCGCAGAGTCAGTGATTTAGCGCTTGATCTAAGTAGGTGACCACTTGGAAGTAAATCTTTCCAAGTACTTTAGCGAGTCACTCCACATATAATAAATAATGGAAATCCGGCAAGCTTCTTTTTTTTTTTGAGGCTGGCAATTAGATAGACTAAATAGCCTTTGATAAACAATGATTTGAGTGCTAGCAGTCTCTTTTTTTATTTTTTACAGTGATGTGACAGGCTCTGGAGTTTCCTTTTTCTTGCCTTTTGCTGAAGTTTGTAAATGGGGAGGCTAAGGTTCAACAAATTCCAGCTTATATGCAGTACTGTTGCTAACTGGGGTGATGGAAGAGATGCTGGTTTTTGTCTCTCCCATTTCCTGTGGCTGCTTTTCCCTGGTCAGTCCTGCCAGTTCGTTGTGAGTTTACTACAAGTTTAAAAACAGCTGAAGGAAGCTCCTGCTAACCAAAACTTCTTGCAGTTTTCTGAATGGGAGGAGTGGAATTGGTAGGACACTTTACGCTGTCCAAACTGTGTCTTGGTTCAAGGTTTGGAGAGTTCCTTTGCTCCAAACCACTGAGGATGTGTTGCTTGGTTAACAAAGGTCACTGAGAGTTCATGTTGTTTCCCAGGCAAATCAGACCAACTGCTCAGCTGAGAAGACAGAAGGATGAAGTGATTAATCCCTAGGTCAGTGTAAAAGCAATGACTCTTCTCTATCACTTACACCAAGGTACTTCAGGGTTTGAGAGTGGACACTTGGATGGGTTTCTCAGAAGCCCAGTTTAGAAATAGCTTATTACTAATGTGCATTATATAATAAAAGCATTGTTATCTTTTTCATAATCTCGGACTTATAAGTGCTGCATGGTTTTCCTCATCTTGCTTCATGTGTACCTTTAGGTCTTGCAGGTACACTGGAAATACTTCCGTGGTGAGAAAAACCTTTTTTGGAAAAAAGTGTGTCCTCCCTGTATTAGTATGTACACAAATGTGGCAAAAATCCTGGTGAATTAAGTCATCAATTCTCCTTGCTTAGCTATTTGGCTGTTCAGGTATTTAATTGCTGCGTCTGAGAAGAAAGGGTTTGGAGGAATATGTTTAAAATACTGTTAGTAAATGCATTTAAAACGGAGGGGTTGTTGAAAAAAGGAAGAGTCACACACTGCAATGAATAAATAAATACTCATTCAGTTTCTTCGTGTTAGGATTTGTGTATTTCACTGGAAGTATCCAGCTGACGAAAAATGACAATTTAGTTGTTTTAAGGACTAATATAAATGACATTATAAGGAGCGTTTTCTAATTTCCTGAGTGTAATGACATGCTAAATATATTAAAAGTATCCATAAAATGTTCATAAAATAACAGATTTTGATTGTACACTAAAAATTGTCCGTTGTCCTTTCTCCCTCCCGGTGTTGCTGTATTGTTTCCCCTCCTCTCCTCTTGATTCCTTTAGATATTCTCTTCTTGGCACACCTGCTGTGCATTTCAAATCCCTGTGTAGACGTCAAGGCTTACTTTCACTTGTACAATTGGGTGCAAATGCTTTCCTTTGAGGAGGAAAATCCTTAAATCATGGCATATTGACAAGTCTTAGTTTCCCAAACAAAAATTACAGGGGACAGTGGATGCTCTGGAAAAGAGATTACTGTGTGTGAGCTTTAAAACTTCACTGCAAGACTCTCCTCCTGTATTTCTGTAGGGATGAACAGCAGTCAGAGCCTGAAGAGCAACAAGAATCTCACCAGTGTTTCTCTTCAGAAACTCTTTTACAGCTCCAGAGGAAGCATTTATCTCCCGACCTGCAAAGGCCCAGGAAAACACTCCAGCTCAGGATAATAGAGTTCTGTTAACTTTTACGTTCACTAAAACAGAACCTTTAGCAGTGTAAAATACCGAGTGGATTTGTCTAAACCCCCAAAGTAAATGCTTTCAGTGAATTTCAACACACAACGCTAGTTCTGCTGCAGTTTGGAAATTGCCTTGGAGTGTAAGAAAAGGACAAATTTGAGATGTCTGGTATTTTAAAAAACATGACAAATTACAGAAAATCATCATGTAATGTGATGCAGGAATAAGGTAGCTGTAGTGTGTGCAGCGAGGAAGGTGTTACTCTTCTGTTGATTTCTTTCCTTAAGTTGCAGAGAGGTGAAATACATACATCTCTGGTTTTCTACTTACCTTATGAAGTCACTATCAGTAGTTCACACATAAAAATGACTATTCCCTGAACAGTGAAGACAAGTTCCTAATTTGTGTCCAATGAGCAGAGCAAGGTCAACTGAAGATTTAAAATTTGAAGCCACATTGCACGTGAATTTGAAATTTTTTTGTCAAATAGTCATTTGAGGTTGTTCTAAAATATATTAGTATCACTGGAATACCCTTTGGCAGGAAGGTTCTGTTTCTCCAAATCCTGAATGTGGTTGTTTCCCAGAGAGATAGAAACTGTGCAATTTCAAGAGTAAGTTTCTGTACAGTATTGTTCCATGGAAAAGCTCTTCCATAGAAGATGATTTGGGGTTTTTTTATGTTTTCTTTTTATTCCTTTCAGATGCCTCAGAAAAAAATGTCTGATATTTCACTTAAAATTTAATGTTAATTTGTTTGTTGGAGACAAAATGTAACTGGTACTACTTTGGGTTTTTTGGATTTTTTGGAACCCAAATCCGTGTCTTTCTGCATGCATCTCCTCTGACAAGTCTAAGTTTTGGGGTTTTTATCTTTTTAAGACTTTGAGGTACAGTTTTTGTTCTGTTCATACAAGCATATTGTCTTCTCAGTTGTGAGCAATACCTGTAGGTTATTAGTATAACTCTAATATGTCAGCATATGCTAATTCATGGTAACAGAACATTGCCAATACTGTGAGGACCTTCAGAGGCACCAACAAGTGGCATTTGGAACAGTCAGGGGTTTTTAATACAAGTTCTTTGTGCACTTTGTTGGTTTCTGTACATCTCACAAAACAATAGGAAATGGATTCCAGTTACTTCCCACTGAACTACTTACCTTGCAGTTGTGTTTTTCAGCTGTTTAGTTTTAGACAGAATGAGAATTTGTTATTCTTTGTAGTTAGTCCATTCCAGAAACATTATATGGATGAATTTTGCTGTTTATTTGGAATAAACCTGACCATGCTCTTTCACTCTAGCCTGAATCTGTATATTCTTCTCCTCTGAGCTGAAGTACTCTCAGAAAGAAAAAGAAGAAAGAAAAAAAAAAGTTTAATGTTGCTTTTAGAGAGTAACTTGAGCTATTGATTAGCAAGTGGAAGGTCTAGTCTAGATTAAAGGTCTAAGCCTGAGGCAGCATGGTGAAGATATATAGTTAGAAGAACTGTGAGCTTATCTTTACAAGCACTGTTTTACTTACTATTTAAAATACTGTTTAAGCTAAACACTAGTGCTGTTGAACAGGCATATGTATCATGAATGTGGAGAGTGTCTTCTTTTAAATAACCCAGGGATGGCTGATAATTGGATTTTTTTGAGTTTTGTTGTTGTTGGTTGTGGGTGTTTTGGTTTTGTTGTTGGTTTTTGGGTTTTTTTGGCTAATAATTAAAACCAGAATAATTTTACTTCCCTGGGCTCACAAAGGAGTTAAAACAGTCTTGTCCTGTGACCTGCTTTGAAATGGTTTTTCTAAATCAGGGGTTCACCACTGCAGTTTTTGGTTTTATGAGTGTTACTGATGTTGTATGCTGAAATACATTAAGCAATGTAGTTGTAGTCTCATTAAGAGCTAATGAGGTATTGCCCAGGTCAAAACTGAGAATGTCACACCAGGGTGCAAATACTGCTGAACAGCAATCAGAAATGTGTTTAATGGGGTATTTCAAATTGACACAGGTGTAATGGCATGTCAGCAAAATAATCAAGTACCTGGGCACATCTGTGGCCTTTTTAGAGCTATTTGTGATGAAAATTCATGTATTTTTGGGATCTGTCTGTGATTTGTCAGTATTTTTTTTTTTTAAATCATTGTGTTAAAATACATAGTATATATTTTGTTTTTATATAATGGATCTGTTATGTTTCTGAGACCAGCTGAAAGTTTTGTTAGTTGTGATAGGGGGCAAAACCTCCATGTTTTCACTGACCAAATAAATAACTAAATATGAGCTCTCTTGTTCAAGAGAGCAGAGGAATAATCATCTTGCTCTTGTGTGTGTGTTAGCTTGAAAAGTCTGTAATCTACATAACCAAGATGTTTGTTTTCATGAATTCTTGCAGGCCATGTGTGAATAACTCAAGATATTTGGGAAAGGGATAATTTAATAGAGCTGTGTTGTGGACCTGTGGTAACAGAGGTGCTGTGCTCACCAGTGGGAGGGAGTGTGTGGTGTGTACTATCTACCTGACATAATTAGGGTTTAAAAATCCATATTTCAGTGATGTAATCTGGGGATAAAAGCATCGTGATTGCAAAAAGAATCTTCTTCCCCTGAAAAATCAGTCTTCATGTCCACCTTTAATGGTGTCTATCAGTGCAGAAAGGTGCATTTAACCACCCTGTGCTCAACAGGGCGTTGATGGAGAGCGCCCAGGAGTGGGCAGGGCTTGTGTGTTAGCTCTTAGGCAGGCTACACCTCCATTTTTGGATGTCAGAACAGATTCAGAGGGCATAAGAAATGGTTTTGAACCTAATTTTTTGTAATAGTAGTGCACTGGTTTTGATAGAACGCTTGGGCTCAACATCTTCCACGAGACCCTTGTACATGGCACTGCTGAAATCATGGTGGGAGCCTGACTGTGTCTATTGCAAATTCATTTGATTTGACACATTATTTTAATTTTTCTTTCTGAATGTGGTCCTTGAGAACTTTTTGAATCCATGTTTCTAAAACAACTATTTCCTTTGTAGCTAAAATGCCAAGATGATGTCAAGTTACACAATATTTACAACGGAGTAAGACTGAGACCATTCACTGTGACTGAGGATCTTCATTTGTGGAGAATAATTGGGGCAGATACTACTCTAACTTTCTTTATGTTCTATTTCTTTTTGGTCAGGGCGTTGAATTGGGGTCTGATTAAAAAAAAATAAAACCTAAACACTAGAGGAAAGATGGCAGATGCTTAACTCATTTTTGGCTTAACATCTGTTGCACAAGCTAATATCAAAAATTGAAACTATAACATCTCTTTTTTAATACCTTTATTACCAACTGTTTTTAAGACTTGGAGTTAGGAGTTGTTGTATTCCCAGGCTTTGCCCATCCTAGGCGAGCTGTGTGGTTTGTCTCAAGTTTGTCAGACAGTACTTAGAGAACATGAATGCAGTGGTTTCTTTCTGGTCTGCTGCCAGAGCTGCATGTGTTCATCAAATGTTGTTTAGTCACTGCAGCCTATTTATGCCATCTGTAAACCCATGTGCTTCCCTTCCTGAACAATGGTCTTTAATCAAGACCACTATTATGGAAAGGCTAGGAAGAGCAGTATACATAATCAGCAGGATGCCAAAATTAGAATTACACATATATTTTTCCTAACCCTATCATGTCGCACTCAGGGTAACAAGCTTCCAGAGGGTACCACATCTCTGGGACTAGTACCTTTATCCATAATCTCTCTTACTTCTGTGTATATTATTCAGAGTCCAAGTTGTTTAAAGAGCTTCGTGGTAATAATAACAAATCAAGAGTCATCATGTAGCATTGTAAACCTATAGGAATTGCTTGCTATCTTTTATTTGTTAGGAAACTCCATTTTTCCAGGTCTGTCTAAACAGAAACATCCACAAAACCATTTCACATCTGTTGTACTCCTTTCTTCATATTACAAAAGCATGAGCTTTTTGTTCCATGTATTTCTTTTTTTGCTGAACAATTTCTTCATTGTGTTAAAGCTCCACTAACTTTTTGCTGGTACTTTTTTACTCGAGGCTAAAAGAACATGTGGAGAATGCAAATACATTTGAGATGGTGTTAATTCCCTTGGTAGGAGCCGGGAGCTGAAGTCTGACAGGTAGCATTCTGAAAATGTGTGCATTCAGAGGTGACATTCGCGATATATGTGATCTGTGTGCATATATACATATATGTATCACATATTAATATACAGTCACATTCAATTTTATCTTCTCCATTTATCACAGATTAATAGAATGGTTAGGGTTGGAAGGGACCCTAAAGACCGTGACTGTATTTCTGTTAATTTTCTAGTAAATTTTTAATGCCAATTAAAGTAGTTTTGTTTTGACAACACATCTTATATTGACAAGTTGATCTTTTGTTATGGGTTTGCTTGTGGGTTTTTGGTTTTTTCCTATGAAAGTTAGTAGCAGGGCAGGAGGAAGTGTCTCTTTTCAGTTTTGTAGTGCTTGATACAGTTTTGCTTGTTAATCCCAGTATTGCTGGTTGAGACAACCACCTTGGACCTTTCTCCCTTTTCAAACCATTTCTTTTTTTTAGAAGCTGATTTTTAATTTATTTTTTATTGCAATTTTAAGGGTTTAGACTGGACAAAATCTTGCTGTCAAATGGTGGATCAATCCAGACATGTACTCAGGGTTTATAATACTGCTCCTGCAGCACCTATTAGCTTTCATATGTTAAATTTCATGATGCTATCGTTTTGAAGTGGAGCTTCTCTGTGTGCTTGCACAGCTAATTCAGTGGTCAAGAGAAGACACTTGTGTTACTTGCTTTTTGGTTTTTATTTTTAATAATTAAAATAATAACTTACTATATTAATGAATTTATTAATATAATTAAATGTTTATCATTTACCACAGCTAGCATATCTGTTTTTGATTTATCTAATAACTTTATGAAACTGTGGGTGCAAGAAAATGTTTATCAATTTTCTGTCACTCTCACATTTTAGTTAATTAGTTTTTAGTTCTCTGTTTACGTAAAGAAACAGATGTATTTTGTGGTGTGTGAGTGACTCGGCAGGTTGTGCACATAAGGCTCAGTGACAATTACAAAAATGTGTAGTTTGTATACTTGAGCATGGAAAATGATGTCATTCCACAAATTGCAGCTACTTTAATTACAAAAAAAAAATTAAAAAAGTCCCTAGATATCAGTCCACATGCTTTAGGAAATTAACATCAACTCCCCAACTCAGGAGTGTTTTCCTTTCAGCTGCAACTTTTAACTTTAATCTGGACCACGACGTTGGAAAGAAGCACATTTCCACGTGGCAAAGAATGTATTTGTTGAAAATTATTTGTTGAAGAATTCATGTGGGTTTCTCCATAGGACTGTTAATGCTTCAGTAGTTTGGTAGGTGACAAAACCTCTGTGCCTTGTTTCCTTGCACCTTTGAAGCATAAATGGCTATCAAGAGGAAGTGGTCTGGATCATATGTGCTCTTTTGAGACATAAAATGATACAACTTTTTAGTATATGGTGGAAAACCCAGGTGGAAAGGCTACACTGAGCCCTCTGTAGACCTAATTAAGCAATATGTGTTGATTTTGATAAGGAAATATGTATTTAGCTCTAAAGCTAAAGTAGCAGCTAAGGAAAAAATATTCTGAAATTCAGAAATCGTTTTTTAAGCACTAAGATGTTTTGTGGGAAATGTAGGGGAAATTGTGGAAAAGGTTTTTTTGGGTTTTTTTTTGTTCTTTTGGAGTTTTGTTTGGTTGGTTTGGGTGGGTTTTTTTGCCATTTTGTTTTTGGTTTGGTTTGGGTTTTTTCCCCTGTTTCTTAGAATTCAGAAAACTAAATTTATAGTGTGAAGGTAACATCCATGTCATGGCAGTTTATGATGGATGCTTGAATCCATACTGAATGATGGGTCATCATTGCTTTCAAAATACTGGGCAGCATGAGAGGGGGATTGTGTTTGTTCCTGAAGGTTTTGGGTGGCACTGTAAGCCAGCTTGTTGCTGACAAATAACATAAATGGGCTGTTTCCAACACCCAAGCCATAGACTGTTGGTCATTTAGAAAGTGACCCTGTCTCTTACATTAACACAGTTTGGGGTATGCAGTGATACCAATTTAAACTCCCTAGAAACTTGCACAAGTTACATTTAACCTCTTAAACAGCTTTTGTGGCCCTTTTTTGAAGGAACATACCTTTTGAGAAGTGGACATGTACTTTTACTTCGTAAATCAAGGTGCCAATTAAACCTGAAGTTGTAACTAAGAATCGTTTGAGCCCGTAGTGGGTTGTTTTGCAATAATTAAGGATTTCCCAAGTGAGGTTTGAGTGAACTCTTGTTTTGCCCTAAAGTTGGGCATTTAGGTGGGGGGAGCATCCTGTTACAGGTCCCAGCTGCTCTCCTGAGTGAAGAGAAGTGAGTATTTGTGGCCATGGGCTAAGGAGTGTTGTTTAAGAGATAGGATCTGGTTTCCCTCAGTGTTTGTTTTCAAGGATTATCTTTTGGTGGTTGCGGATGGCGCAGCTGTTTCACAGGTCCTAAATTTTCCATTCATTATCGACTTGACGCCTATGGAAGATAGGCAAGATCTTGAGTTTCCATCAGGTCTTTCCCATGGGCATGGAAACTAAGTTTAGAACACTTGGTAAATAAACTACTCAGCTGATGGTTTCAGAGCATTTAAGTCTGTGCCAAGTGCTCTTATTTTACTCCATGCAGCATTGGAATTGGCATGGCAGAGATGGCAGCAGTTGCAGGCAATGGCATAGACATTAGATAGTTTTATGGTAGTGCTGTTGTTGGTATTTCAGTTTGGACATGTTTGTCTACAAGTAAAGTATCTTTTTGCTGAAAGTTCCACTGGGAATGAGACTATAAGAATGATAGTTGTTTTTTTTTTCTGAAATCAATTTTTCTTAGTCTTTTCTACATGGTGACTTAAAACAGGCCTACCTGCCTGTTGTACTCCTATTTGAGGGGGACTTTGTGAACACAATTTTCTCTGAAAAATTTCAGTCTGTCCTTTTTTGTTAGTTGTTTTACTTATTCCAAGTGTTACATGAGAAAGTTCACATTGGTGAGAGAGAGAGTGATGTGCAGTAGTTAAGTTAGCAGTAGAACAGATAGCCAAGAAAAAGAACCTGGAACTTTTAACTTATGTGTCAAACACAATTACATGCGAGTTTGGGTTTCAGAAATACTATTTATTGCTCAGTCCATTAGTTGGATCCTGTTGAAACAAACAATCAAATGCAGCTGAAGTAGCAGCTTTTCAGTTTGAGGCCTCTAAAATTTTGGTGGTTTCAGCTATGTGGTGTCCTCATCGGCTGAAAATTATGTCTCAATGCAACTCAGAAAGTTTCATTTGTTGAAAGGGGAAGTGCAAAATATCAAGGGAGGGCTTGGTTCTCATATTTGTGCTAAGCCTCAAAAACTGGCTACTAGGTCATCCAATTTATGTCTCAATAGCCTTGGATTTATACAGCAATCATTCTTTACTGTGTCTTCACAGTGACTCAGCCCAGGCAGATTTCCATCCCCTTTTCCACCCCACTCCCCTGGCTTAGTCATATGCAATTTAGCAGTGTTAGAGAAGCTGTTTCTTGGCTCTCTCTGCACATAGTTTTGATTATCAGAAGACAAAAGGACTTAATTCACGTATAGCTTGTAGCTTGGGGACTTCAATCTGAGTGGAATAGAAAGCCAGTTTCTTTCTTTTAAAAAGAAAAAAAAAGTCACTGTGATAAAATTAGTGTCTGTATTGGTAAAGAAAAACATAATTACATTTTTAAACTAACTTCTGTTAGCACAAAAAATCAGCTAAAAAAATAGTCTCAGAACTGATTCTGCCTCTCATGGTCTGTTTATAATATTCATCTCTTTTGCATTGTTTTCATGTTTTATTTTCTGTCATCTTGCTTTTTTGAGTTCCTTTCATGACGTTTATTGCTTAGCATAGCTTTAGAATTATCAAACTGAAAATTAAACCAACTAAAACACCAAATTGATGCATGTTACACCTTGGAATTACACGAGTACATTACAAGCAAAGAATTTCCATGGCTTCCCTTCAGTATCACAGTTTCAGCTGCTCATATGGTATCCATCTGTGGACTTTTGGCAGCAGGCTTGGCTGCTGCATGGGAGTTTTTGGAGTTTAGAGCTAACCTCATATCTGTCTTCCCATCTCTCCACAAGTTACAAAACTTTTTTTTTACATGGCTGCCATGAAGTGAGCTATTAAAATATTACAGAAGCAAGAGATTGAATTAATAATGCTGCAAATTAATATATTTTTTTGTAATAAAGCCAATATGTTTGATTTCTTTAGCTGTGTGTTTTCTGTGTGTAGATATGATGGATTTCCTATAGGCAGATATAAAGGATGATTGATCCTTGTTTGATTAATTTGATTTATATTCTGCCTCGCTTTTAGAAAAGTAGTAAAGACCGTACAGATGGTTGAGTCAAGTACACAGATCTATATCAACCAGATTTAAAACATTTAAGGGATCAAAAGTCTCACTGTTTCTTACTTAAGAAAGCATGTTTAAATGAGGCTTTTCCTGCTGAAGTGGGAGTGCAAAAATACAAAAGACTAGGTAGAAGAAAAATGTGTTTACAAAAAATGGTCAGAATAAGAGTAATAGAAAGAAAAAAACCACCGCAAGCAGTAGATTTATGAGCAGAAATGCTTTTTTTTAAAAAAAAGAAAAAGATTTCTGTGAACTCTACTAGGCTTCTATTCTTGTCGGGTTTACTGTATTTATGTTACTGAATAATGCTGAAAAAGAATGTTGCCATCGCTTAAGAGCAGACCAAGATGTTCCATTAGTATTTCTCTTCTGAATCCGAAAAGCAAAAATATTTGTATGTCACAAAGACGATCCATTAGTTACTAAGGAAGATATTACATAGATGAGTATATTTAAATTATTGTCTTCCTCCAATAAATGGTGTCCAAGAGAGAGCAAAAAGAATTGGCTGAGCTGATTTCTGGCTTGCTCAAGTCTGGTTTTAATGCTAAATCTTTGTGAAGTTATGGAAGGCTTGAAAGTGTGCTACTGTTCTGTCAGCATGCAGTGGGTATCCTATCCCACTCTTTGGTGTTGAAATCTGAAGCTGCCTGTGCTGTAGTCAGTCTGGAACTAAAGTAAAAGGCAAGTCCCCTAAAATACTGAGGGATTACAGAATGAAAATGTACTTCTGGGTGGTAAATTTCCTTGATAAAAAACCCCTCTGCATCTCAGAACATCTTAGAAGAGGATCAAGCTTTACATCCCTATAGATGCTAATTTCCAAAGAAAAGAAAGTCAAGATCATTTCGACTGACCTAACCGTGAAAGAGAAGGATTGTTAATGAAATCTATGGATGAAGAATATTACAGCAGATTTTTTTTTCAGGCAGCATATCAAGAGTTTTCTGTATTTTACATGAAGGGTGGGTTTAATTATTTCCTTTGAAATGTCTGAGGATTTAAGACTCAGTGAAATAAGTAATGGCTGTGGTTCTTACATTTGTTCTGTTATTCAAGCCTAAGATAAGTATTGTCCATGCTTCATGTCTACTGTAAATAGAAAGTCAACATGTATGTTTGCCCGTGAAATCTGAGGACATCCCTGCAGGTTGTGTGTTTGTGAGTTGTCACTGCTGTGCTTTAATGTGGTCAGAGAATAAAATGTCAATGAATTCCCACAGCATTTTTTCATATCTCGTATTACTCTTTGTCTTTATCCTTTGAAACTCACAAGAATCTGTCGTGAAAGTTCTGCGTTTCTTTCCCTCTTCCATTTGGTGAATTGGGTAAGGCAGAATAAAATAAAGGAATGAAAAGTGTGTCAGACACGAAAGATTTTGGAAAGTGCTGGGCAGCGATATAGCTCTTGGTTCACATATCAGTTTTAAGGGTTGTCATCTGCATGGTGAAGAAAAGCGGTATCCCTTTGACATGGAGAGCAAATAGGAGTGTGTGAGTGTTGTGAAGAAACTGAGCAGTTTCTTGGTTTTGTAATGAGCAAGCTGAGTGACGTGATCTCTTCAAAACACGTGAGCCACTTTGGCATTCAGCAGAAGAAGTTGTTCAAAACTGGAGAAATATTTAAAGTTTCTTTAGAGGAGCCCTGCTGAAAGTGTTTGAGGACGATTTGGGCTCATGGTTTTGGCCAAACAGTTTTCCTTCTTGGAGGGATTTGAGTGAAGGGCAAAACTTAGAAATTGGAAGTTAAGTGGCTGCGTTTTCTGTCTTGGTGAATTTTTCATCTTTTTTTGGCACTTGGAAAAGCAAGTGATTGTTTTCTACCAATACACTTCTGGCAATGGCAGGTCTGTGAGTGAATGGGGTGGTTGTATGGCTGTAGAATTGTGTAAAACGCTGTTTTTTCTGAAGTGGTTTGTGTGCAAGTCAGGGATGCGAGTGGGGAAAGGCGGACATAAAGCAGGGAAGGTCTTGGTGGGATGCATACATCAGTGAGGTAAACTGAGGTTAGGCCACCATGGGGCAAGATGGGGAGAAGGACTGGGTTAAGCTGGGCAGCACAGTCTCTTTGTTAAGGCAGAGCAGCTGCACTTTGACATTTTGGTGCTCTAAAACCGGGATTGGCTGAATTTCATTTTGGATCCTTTTGGGTTTTCTGCGTTCATAGTCCTGCGTCCTCTTTGGCCTGAGACCATCAGAGCACGTACAGTATAAAGCTGAGAAAATAAGTGCCTCTAACAAATGTGCTCTCCATGTAGTGCTCAAAACAAACAGGCAGGGTATTGCTGTGGCAACCAGACAATAAACAAGCGAAAAAGAAAATACAATCTTCCTTAAAACCACAATATGCGAGCGGTTCGTTCATTTAACAAGAGTACCTTCTGTGGAGCATGATCTCTACTTTATATCAGCACTAAGTGTTTGTATAGTGTGTTTGATATGTCTCAGTCTGTTTTTTATCCGTGCAAGTTTATATTCCGATAAAGCTAAAAACTGTCACGTGAATGTTTAGGTTGATCGCATAGTTAAAAACAGAGCATGATGACCATAGAAACCTAAGAGATAATGTTGTCTTGTTTCATTTTGTGGGGTTTTTTTTTCACCCCTCCATACCATCATTCCAAGTTAATAAACAGGCAAACAGAAGGAGTTAAGCTCCCTCCCTGGTCTATGCATATGTACCTTAAGCATGGTTTTTGGAGTTGAGGCAAGCCTGAGCTGGCAGGCGGGGAGGGACAGGGTGGTTCCTGCTGGTTACTCACCCACTGGACAATAGCAGTGGAAAAGCTTGCAAGCACTGCTCTTTTCACCAAGTTCCTGAGTTATGAAGGACTTCTGTGCAGCCCTGGGTGCAGGCCATCAAACACCACACTGCTGCTCTCCCCCTGCTTTTACTCCCTTCTGTATCTTTGAGCCGGGTGGGTTGAAGTGATTGTGATGGTTTGATGTAGACTGCTTCGGAAATGCTCCATGCTAATCTTTGCAAAGGATTTATTTCCTGCTTATAAGTTTCCTAGCAAGTCTTTAGACAGCTTAGATGCTGCATTGATTCCTCTCTTCATGGCCATACCCATTCATTATCCTGGATGGATCAGGTTCCTGCTGGGTGATGAAGAAGAAAGCTTTGGGTCATAGCTGCAGCAGCTTTCTTATTTGTAAAGAAAACCACAGCAAATTCTGTGACACCCAAATAATGTAGGTGGTCAGGTGCTGATGTTTCTTCAGTGCTGTCATGGATGTGGTGGGATTGTTGGGTCTGGACTCCAATGGTCCTCGTGGTTCCCTTTCCACTTGGGATATTCCATGATGGATTATTGGGATATCCATGATGGGATATTCTGATGGAGTGGTAGCCAGGGATAGAACCTGTGGAGTGTGTACATTGTCAGCATGTAATTAATTTAGGAGTACTGGGACACTGATTAATTATAAAGTAATCTTGACCCCCCATACCCAGGCTGTTTTCTGTCTCCTGGCTTGTATGACAGGACAAGGTGCATGGTGTTTTGGTCTGTGGGAAAGGAACTGCTTTAAATTTTAACAATCTGTAGGGAATTTTGTTCTTAATGTAGTTGATCAGATTGGAATTGCTTTGAGGCCTTGTCCCCCAACTATTTCTGTTGCAGGTCAGCAGTCTCACTGAATAAAAGTTTCAGTCTTTCCTTGAAAGCAGCTTCTTTCAACTTTGGTACCAAGGCTCATATAAACTTACATTTTATTTCCTCCTTGGCTTGACTGAAGAACCACAGAGACAGCACTGTGCTCTGAGCCTCAGTGGGGCTGAAATGGGGTGTAACTCTTGAAATCTGACTGCTTTAATAAAAGATCCAGTATAAACCAGTTGCTAGAATAGTGGGGGGCATTGTGTATTTACATCAATTTTAAAACAAAAACCCATATACAGGGCACCATTTTTGTATGGAGGAACATGGAAGTGATGGTTGTGTATCACTTGATAAGAGAAACTCATGTCCTCTGAGCTCGCTTCAAGTGTCCTGCTTAAGGTTGAAAATTTGAGTGTGTTTTTTTAGCATATACCCAAAATTTTGAGTCAACATTGTTTTATAACTCAGCTTTGCGAGGGGAACAATCTCAGTAGCTGTAGGCGAATGGGAAGATGAGCATTGCAGGATAAAACAACAGATGCCTGATGAATACTTAGAATTCAAATAGTCTGAGGCTTCTTCCACAACCCCACTGGCAGGAGATAATTCCTGAGGAGAGTCCTTCTGCCTTGTCAGGGAGGAGTGACCCACTGGGAGTGGCAGAAAAAGCTGAGGGAAGAGTCTCAGCTGCATCATAAAAGTTCCACTGAAGATGCAGTGATTCACTGGTTGTGCCTGGTGCCCTGAGTCACCTCCCTGGGTGGTGGAGCTGTCCTGATCCAAGCCAGCCCCATGGAAAGGCATTAATTAGCTAGTTGCTACTGAAAAGAAAGCTGTTAATAACTCCTGCTTTTCATTCAGCCCCACTAAATGCAAAAAATAATGAAGGTGGGCAGTAACATTAAAGGAAAATTAATTAAAATTTTTTACTGATATTATTTACAAATTGGATTGAAGCTACTGACTTGCTACCATTTTGTGATGGAAAGTCAATTAACAGACACAAGACTGTCTTTCTGATGTTGTTAAATGGATTATTATACATGAAAAACAGGTTCAAGCCATTCTAAGGACATGATGGGGCTGCATAGGATTTTTGGTGTGGAAAATTGTTATGGAATTAACGCTACAGAAAAGAAGGGAAAAAAATTAATGCTAATTGTACGTCTTAGCTTCCTTGAGGTTATAATCTACTTCCTGTATCTGTTGATGAAAGTGTAATTTTTAATTATGCTTCAGATTTTTTGTGTGGAGTTGCTGTTACTACTGTGGCATGTCAACCCTTTTAGATCATGTCTTAGAGAAAAGAAAGTATTGGTATGGGAAACATCCAACCTAAACAAAAATAGGCAAGATCTGAAGGGGAAGCAGGTACATTTTAACTGATAATATTATGATTATTGTTATTATTATTTTATTTAGAGTTTATCATAGTTGCCTACCTGAGTAAGAGTTTTAGTTTTCACTTAAGTTTTGCCAGTTTGTGACCGTTAGGGAAAAATCTTAAACATTTTGAAAGCTCAAAAGTATAGAAAATTATGGAGTAAAAAAAGATAAGAGTTTTCTCAGATTTTAATTTTAGCCCAGTGTTATGATTTTGGAAAGACAAAGAATCTGTCTTATAATTTTTTTGGAAAGGTCATTAATGTTGATGTTTAATGTGAGAGCAACAAGTACCTTGTTCTTCCAGTGCCATTACTAACTCCTTCCTTTAGGTTTCTTTCTGAATTACAACTACTTGAAATGTTTAAATGAGGAAGGAAAAATCCCTAAGGAAGGAGAGAGAGGTTGAGGATGTTTGAGTCCAAATTGAGGAGAATGTGAGTAAAATTTGGAGAGGTGCTCGTTAGCACTGCCAGATGCAATTAAAAATAGATGTTGTGCTTTGTTAGTATCTCTTTTCAGCAGTGTCTAAGATTCTCTTGTGCAATTTTGTGTTGTTGGAGGGAAGTGTGAAGGCATGTGGATCTTGGGCCGTTCTGTCTCTTGAGATACTTGTTCAGGTAACTTTAAGGTAAATAATCACGATTTCTACACATGTTGAAATCAAATGGTCTAAATAACTGTTTTGTCAGTCAACTGTGAACTGCAAAACCTGTTCAGTTTCAGACTGAAATGAAATCGCTCCCAGGTTAATGCAAATGTCAGAAAAGAACAAAAAGAAGTTGAGAACAACATTTGGGTTTTAATTAAATTCTGTTTGTAATTTCATTTTTTCTTAAAAAAAAAACCCAGTGAAGTGGCAACAATTCTTAAGTAATTTGAGTTGCAAGAACTACTTTCAACTTAGAAAATACTCATCTGTATGGGTAAACAAGGGTGAAAAAGTGGTGGTAGGGAAATAGTCTATGGCAAAAGCAATGATCTGGTGAAGGAAAGGAGAAAAATAATGGAATAGTGGAAAGAAAAAGCAGGGGGAAAACTTCTGGGTTTTTTGTCTCTTAGTTCACAGTGGAAGTGGTTCCTGCCAAAAAAGGCACAACAGAGGCCACACTTGCAGGATATTTGAGTTTTCCAATGCTTTGTGAGGCCCAAGAAACACCTGAAAGATGATAGTTCCTCAAACTGTCACAAGATAATTATTTGTCCTTTGCTGTGATGGCAGAGCGTGTATGGGATGTTTTCTGTTTTCTTTGTGCTGCAGACAGAGTTGGCAGCTCAGAATGTAAAGGGAAAAGGTTTTGGGATAGGTGCTATGACGCTGAGACTGAAGTATTTCGACAGCCAGACAAAATGCATTTGTAATACTCTGACATTTATTCCTGCTCAGTCATCTTACCAGTTAACACCCTAATAGCTGAAACAGCGTGTAACAAAACACAATAACAACTGGCAATGTGTGACCAGATACCATTGTGATCATAAAGTCAGAAAAGGCAAGGCAAAATAGTGAAAAGCTAAAATTTTCTCAGACTAGGTGTGAAACCACAGGCAGCAGTACTGCTTTTCAAGGCATTGACCAATGCAGATGTTGAAAGATACTGGAATCTTCAGAGAAAACAAGAGTTAAAAAGTACAGTATTTTTCTTAAATTTACGTTTTGGTTTCTCTTTTCATACCATGCACTGTAATCAAATGTCCAGTGTTCCATTTTCCTCAAAATTCTTCTCATACTGCTAATTTCCCATACCTTTTAATAAATATAGGCAGCTGCATTGTTTTACATTTGTTTCTTTAGTCACTGACTTTTGTTGGAAAATATGCAACTGAAAGGGGAAAACATTATCTTTTTGTTTGTTTGTTTGTTTCAAAAGAAACTGTCATGTTATGGTCAAATAAGAATAAAAATCCTGAGCTGGAGTGGAGAACTACCTTGGCACAATTAGAGAGCACTGCTATGTAGTCTTTTAAGTATTGTATAGTTGCTGTCAAAATTTTGCTGCATTCAAGGGTTTATTTTTGTTTTCCATTAACAGGAAATATGAACAAAGAGCCTTGTTAATGGAAAAGAAAAATAAAGGTAAAATGATAAGTTTCCTTGGGTAGTTTATGCTATATTTAAAAGGTGCTCTAAGATTACATAAAAGATTAAAAAGATAACTCACAGTACTGTGTGTATTTGCTGATACTTTAAGTTGTCCATGAATTGAACTAGTGCTTGAATAATATTCCTTTATTTTCTGTCCATGGTAACCATGACAAATTAGCCCAAAACATTCACTGTCACTAGAGAACATAAATCTTTCTTTTCTAACATTTTTGCTGTATGCAATTAAAATAAACAGTTTTATTTCCTGTAAGCCCTTGTGAAATAGCCATTATGAATCAAACATTGAGAGTTTCACTCTCAAGCATGAAAGTCTCTGAACAATGTATATTTTGGTACATATTGAACATTTTCTGTAAGCTCCCATAAATAAATCCAGGAAATGTCAGTCCCTTGAGTACTACCTTCATTAAATCTGGAGCAGCTGTTGTTGAACTTGCACCCAAACACATAATGGAGTCCTTGACATCAAAAACTCTTCCATGACTGGCATATTATTGTAAGTCTTCGTAAACATGCATTTGTTCTGAAATAGGGCTGATTCTATCAAAACTACGAACTGGTTGATGTTATGGAAAATGGAACTCTAAACCCATATGCTCTGGGATATGATTAATATTAAACGAACTTGCATTAGCCTTTTTTTGTTTGTTTTGGGGGGAGGGGAGCTGGTGTTGCCTGTGGATTGAGTATTCTACGAGATGACAGAGTGGCAGAGAACCTAGTTGTGATAATGAAATAATTTCACAGAATTTAATGCAATACCTTTCCTAAAATCACAGTGACTTAAAATATTAATGCTGGAAAATTACAGTTCCCTTGCATTCTTACAAGTTGAGTAGGGCCAAAAACACAGGTCATGTTTCATCACTCTGAGGGATGAGATTGCCCCTAGTTTTGTGTATCATCCCTTTTAACTACTTGATTGACTTGCTTTACAGTCATAGAATCATGGAATGGTTTTGGTTAGAAGGGACATTAAAGCTCATCCCATCCCACCCCCTGCCATGGGCAGGGACACCTTCCACTAGCCCAGGTTGCCCCAACCTGGCCTTGGACACTCCCAGGGATGAGTTATACACAGCTTCTCTGGGCACCCTGTGCCAGGGCCTGCCCACCCTCCCACGGAAGGATTCCTTCCCAATATCTGATGTAAATTGTTCCTCTTTTAGTTTAAAACACTTCCTCCTTCTCCTTTCACTACCTGCCCATGTGAAAAGTCACTTTCCCTCCTTTTTATAAGCCCCTTTAGGCTCTGGAAGGCGCTCTCAGGTGTCCCTGGAGCCTCCTCATCTCCAGGTGAGCCCCTCCCTGCTCTCCAAGCCTGTCCCAGAGCAGAGGGGCTCCAGCCCTGGAACATCTCATGGGCTCCTCTGGACCCACTCCAGCAGCTCCATGTGCTCCCTGTGCTGAGGACTCCAGACCTGGATGCAGTACAGCATCTAACATCTGATTTCACCACGTACAGGACGTGGACAGGCGCCCTGTCTGTTCAGAACAGCATGAACTGCTGTTGATTCACTGAGACTCCACGTTTCAACCATCCAGGCATCATCCTATCCAAGAATCCTTTGCAAAATCAGAGTCTTAAATGGTATGAACACATAGGAAAAAAAAAGAAAAAGGAGAAAAAAGGAAGAAGGATTGTAGAGATAGAAAGTCTTCCTTTGAACTGAGAAGTGTTTCTCAGAAGAATTGCAACTGTGGAGCTCAAGTTCTTAAGCTAGGAGAAATTGTTTCATCTACTTCTCTAACACTGAAACCTCCCCAAGTTCTGTGCCAGAAAGTGGCTGATTTCTGGATAAGTCAACCATCACAGTGAAGCATTTGATTTGTGCTCCTGTTTGTTTTACTTGCAGCTTATTTAAATATAATGTTATATTTAAATATTGCTCCTAATTTATCAGGGATAAAAGTGAGAGGAGTCATCCTGTTTGGATTTCGCTTTTCAATTGCTATTTTTTAACTTGAGAACCAGTGGAAAGGAAGAGGAAGCTTGTATGTAAGACTTATATTACTGGTTTAGAAAAGCAAGGCAGTAATCATGGTATGATAGAGAACTTATCTCATTTTTATATCTACCCTTAGCTACAATTAATGAACTGAAGAAGAAGAGCATTAACTATTCTGACCTCTTGCACAACTGCATCCTCCCAATGGGTTTTGAAATACAGTATTTGTTTTCATAGTAGTTATGATTTCTCCTCGTTTTGACGTGAGTTATCTTGCAGTTCTGCAAAGGGCTGCCTTTTCTCCTGGGAGGAGCATGACAAAAGTGTTTTGTTCTCCATTGATGAGACCTGCCTCTCAATGTAGGGGAAAGAGAATAATGTCCCTAAACACAGTTTTGTCATTGCACAATTTTAGGTGCAGTTCTGTTGTTTTTATACAATACTGCCCCAAATTATTAGTCTGTGAGACTTGTATGCAGGTGAGATACCAGTTAATTCCTCAAACTTTTTCATGGTGGAAACAGGAGCCTTATTTTCTGTCTTTGAGATGTTCTTTGTAATCTTTAGAACTGCAGAGGGTTTGTTCAGTTGGTGATGTGATTATTCAGATTATACAGGTTTGTTCAGTTGGTGGTGTGACTCCTTTCTTGGAAATGGGTTCATGAGTCTTGTTCAGATGTGACACAGGTGCTCCTGACTATGGTCTTTTGGGGTAACTACCTCTAACTTCAGGCTGAAGAAAGAAAAAATCATGGATGCTGTGGCCTGTGGCTACTTAAATCTCTACACAGCAGATGATTCTATACACACAAATTGTTCTCAAGGTGTCTTTTAAGAGATCATGTATCTCTTAAGATCCTGCCCAGATTTACTTAGAGAAATGGTGAAATAGCTTAATCTGCTGTTACTTGTGGTGTCCCCTTCCAAACACAGATGCCCAGATGATACAACCTCTCTGATAAGAGTGTGAAAACTTGGAGAGGTGGTGTTCTTTTTTCAGTTTTCTGCAGTTTCTGGTAACCTTTTTAATACCCTTTCTCAGTTCTATTTGTTTTGCAAGTAACTGATTTGTAGTTCTTGGTGCAGGCACTGGGTTTTTTGGGTTAGTCCTCTCATTGTCTCTGAGGAACTCGAGCTTGCGTTCAGCTAAGGGCTGGCAGATGGTGCATGGAGAATTGCACTTGTTCTTGAAGCTATAATTCTGGGTTGCAAAGGCCTCACTATTTCCAATTTATTTTTCAAGGTTAAGCAGTGAAGGTTCCTTCATTTGCTACAGAAGGCAGCTTTGCACGTGGATTTCATCACACAAAGGTGATGAAATGATTATCAGATTTTTTTTCCTTCTTGGAAATCTCTCCACATTTCAGTTGGCATGGTTGCTTTATTTATCATTCTCGTTTTAATTTCCAATGTATTTGAATTGTTACACTCCAGTAGATAAAAAAGAAAGACAGTAAATACCTGCTTTTGCACATTTTTGTGTGCTCTGACATAATTAATGTTAACAGAAATTTGGATAGCAGCTACCTATTTTCTTTTGTTCCTTGAAATTATTTTCAAGCAACTTCTGCTGTGATTACCCATCATCACTTTCCAGTGGCTGAAAGCGCAGGAAAAGAAATCCTCTAGCAGTGTTGAGCATCCTTACTTAACTTTTATTTGTTTCAGTGATTGTTTAAAACTTAGTCAGCCAAAAAGCCCAGCGAACTCTGAGGTTGGTCTGAGTGGTATTGGCTACTGGGTGCAGGATGCTGGTCTTGCAAAACCTGACGTAACATTCCTCAATTTGCAAGTCAGGTGCATGGTAGTGAAATCTCCCCTCTTTTTTTTTTTCATTTAATTTTTTTTTTTAGCATATTCGTGCACTTTGGGGCTTGGCAGTGAAGAGCTATCCCAGTCTGCCGTGCTGCTGCTCTGGTTCATCTCTGGCTTGTGTTTGTGTGGGCTGGTGTAGTCACTTTACACTATTTGCTTCCCAGCCTGGGCTGTTTCATGCTACTGCTCATTCCAGCCCAGCTACGTAGGGCTTGAGAGCTCAGCTCCCTTAAGCTTACAGCTCAGGATAAATAATCACATCCTATGTGTTTAAACTAGCTGTCCTAGAATGTGACATGGCTTCTTTTCCAGAGTTCCTTCGTGCATGTCCATGTGTTCTGTGCACACGGGGTGGGAGTCGCTTAAAGGAGCAGTTTCACAGCTCTTCCTTGTGCATCCATAGGAAAACCATCACGTTGCTCCAATGGGAAGGAATTTTGGGGTTCAGTTTGGTAGTTTCAGCAGGCCTTTTCTTTTTCCTCAGCTAGAGATGGTGTTAGATTTTATCTGGGGTTGACGAGTTTTTGCAGGTCTGTGGCTGACCATGCAGTGAAGCAGAGTGCTGAGAACCTCAGTGAAGTTATATTTGGCAGCCCAGAGATAACTGTGTGCCTGGGGAGAGTTCAGACCATGTAAGTACTTGCTTTATCCTGGTCAAAAAAGAGCCTACATGAACATATCAGACCTGTTTCACTCAGGGCATTCCGTGGTCTCACCGAGCAATGTCCCTTTGACAGTGGAATATCAATAAAAGTTAAATAAAAATTATAAAATTAAGCTTTTCACTGCAGTCTCTATGTGCAGGCCCCTAAGTGGGATGCTTGTCTCTGTAGGGTTGTCTTCCTGGGCAGGACACAGATCACCAAAGTCACCAAAACTAGAACCCAAGCCTGAGAAGGGCTGCGTTGTCAGTGGTTCTTCGCAGACATGTTGTCTCCTCAGATCTTGTTTTGCCCAGCATTAGAATGGTGATTTTTTTTTTAATGCTGATAACTGGTGGTTGACATGTGACACTGAGAGACATTTTGAGCTTTAAGGGAGAAATTGCCTCTCCACCTTTGGCTATTGCTTGCATTTGCTGCTGTGTATCTTCTTTTGCAACTGGTTGCTAACTGAAATATAAATTTATTGAGTTTTGCCTTGTTTGCTGCCACACTCTATGCATTGTTTTCTGGTTTTTGGTTTGTTTTTTTTCTCTTGATCATGTTAAACAGCACTGGCCCAAGCACAGCTGCTTTAAGGTACTCCACTGCTAAGATTTTAATATCCTATAGTAAATAAGATAACATTATTATTAGCTTAGTAAGATATTATCTTAGCATCTTAATAGGATAATGTGGGTGTTTAAAAATCAAACAATAACAAAGTGAAAACCAAAGCCAAAGCAAAATCGAAAAATCAAACAGACAAACCAAAAATTGTGGCATTTTCTGATTCATAGTTTAATTCTTCTACTGTTACCACTATAGATTTCCCTTAAATTCCCTATAAATTTCCCTATAAATTACCCTTTTGCCCCGGTTTGGTGGCATGGAAGAGTGAAGAAAATAAAAAGGTGGAGTGTAATAGACTTGAACTATGTTAGTGCCTAAATATCAAACAATAACAAAGCAAGAAACAAAACCAAACAAAAACAATTCCCAGAATTTTCTGATTCATAAGACAGTTTTAGGTCTTTTGCTGTTGCTGCTATAGATTTCAGACCAGTGGTTTCTGCCTTCTGCACTGGCTTGCTGGCATGTGAAAATGAGGAAAATGAAGAAAATGAAATATAGAAATATAACAAACTTGGGCCATGGTGCTTTCCTCCACTGAAACTGCTGTAACTATTATTTACAGATTAAATTCTTGCCCACACTGAGCCATTTCTGTGATAAGTGGAGCATTTCTGACCCCTGAAATGTCTGACAGGCAGCTGGGGCCATCCAGGGGGAGCCCGTCTGTGCCTTTGGGTTTGGAGGCACCAAGCTCGTGCTTTCCAGTCACCTTGTGAAATAAAGGGCACCTTTTCACTGGGTCCCAGAAGAACTTTTGCCTCCGTTGTGCCGTGCAAATGAAGGGATGTGGCTGTGTGTCCTGGTGATGTGGTGTTTTTGGTGCTTCACCTGAGCACCCCGTTTTACGTGTCATAAAACGCCGCCCCTTGAAGTCGCCAGTCGTGCTCTGTAGAATCCTAATTATGAGAGAGAAATGCTGCTTTCCTTCCCCCAGGACTGGCTTAAGAAAACATTGATTCTCTAAATACTTCGTAGTGACAACTTTTGAAAATGGTATTACGTGGGGGAAGAGAAAAAAAAAGAGTAAATGTTTTGTTTGTGTTGCTAGCAACCACTTGGGTCTAGCGTTTTTATCTGTGGACTATATTTCTTTTGCAGATGAGAATTTATAAGATTTCAGGGAAAATATTTTCTAATTGAATCCATTCCAGTTTTTGATCTCAGCTGAAACTTCCCTGATGAAAAGACAGTTTTATATAATTGTATTCATTTTAAGAATTAGGTATGGGATTTAAGATAAGGGATTTTTTTTTCTTTGTCTTTAGATAGATTCAGTAGATTTGAATTTCCAGAAAATCTGTTCTTCTTTGAACTATTTTTAGAACTTAACACGGGTCTCTTGAATGCAAAGCCTTTGATGCCTTTTATCATTTTAACAATCCATAGGGAAAAATTATGTGCTGGAGTTGAGTTTGTAGTGCCCATGAATGGATCTGACACACCAACTTAGTAATCACCTTGTATCAGTCAGTGTATGAAAGGACATTTGACCACTCAGAAATGACCTGTGATCACACAGTGCTCA
Organism: Sclerurus mexicanus; assembly: GCA_013396755.1. Classification (NCBI taxonomy): domain Eukaryota; kingdom Metazoa; phylum Chordata; class Aves; order Passeriformes; family Furnariidae; genus Sclerurus; species Sclerurus mexicanus. The sequence goes on along the minus strand of VWZF01001531.1, from coordinate 230,055 downwards.
GGAATGGCTTGACCTGTGGAGTGAAAATGCCATATCGTAATTATTCTTAGATGGTAGAACGTGTAACATCATATTTTTTAGCAGCAGTACTTAGTTTTCAGTCCTGCTCTATCATAATGATGATGGTTAGTGCCAGGTTGGGCAAACCTTGGTTTCATGCCCAGACATAAACAGGTGCTGGGGGCTGTGGTTCTGGATGGAGTCACTCGATGGTTCCTGCAGGCATTCTGGGGGAAACGGCTTAAAGGACGATGCAATTTGGCGTTAAAGATGTGCTGCTGCTCCTCCTGAACCTGCAAGAGATTCAAGCCTGAGCTGTCCTCCTTGTGCCATAATTCCACGTCAGAGCTGGGTTTGCTCTGTGGGTCTGTGTTAGGATGGTGCCATCTGGCACTGTGGCCCCAAGCACTCCACTGTGTAAAAAGGAATGTCCTTGTGACAAAAGAACAGGAGAAGTGCACCCCCAAATCCCCTCCAACTAAGGGAGAATCTCTGTGGACTGTAAAAATTTATATCCTGCTATTACTAGGGCATTTTAGGTCCTTATAATCTAGGGAAGAAGTGTTGGTTGTCAAATTTTTTGCAAGAGATTTTTTTTTTTTTAAATATCCTTTCATTTTAATCTTTTTTTAGGCTTACTTAAAAATGGCATGAAAGCAGTCACAACAATGTAGATTCCTGCACGAAGACAGAAAAGGGGTTCATTGAGGAGGGGTGGCAGGGTTTAGCCTCTGTGTGTAGGATCTCTCTCTGGGTATATCTGTGGAGTAATTTATGGGCTGGGAGAGATCTTGTCCTGGTGATGAAGTTGGATAATAAGAATAGGAACGTAACTTCAGGCAGAGAGAAATCAGTATTTACATGCATTGCATTGCTGAACCTGAGCTGGTGCCTCTTTCTTTCCATGTGAAAATGAAGTTTTTGCTTATTTCTGTTTGTTTGTTTCTTTGGACTCTTTGATGGAAAGAAACAATGCTATTCATATCTTTGTAGTTTACAGAAGTGTTTGTGTGTTCCTGCTTGGTACTTTGGCTTTACTGGAATTTTGTCACAGCCAGTACATAGACCTTGTGGTGCGTGGAGCATTTCCATGTTTGTGGGTGGGGGCACAGCATGTGGAGACCTTCAGATTGCTCAGATTAGGTGCACAATCTTTAATCTCCTGGGTTTTTTTTTGACTGGGGTAGAAATAAGTGCATTCAGTGAAGTTTTTGTGAAGTAGCTAGATGTTTGGGTCTTAAGGGTCTTAGCACGTGGCTCTCAGCATCCTGAAGGGAGTTCTTAATTTTTTTGAAACAAAGGGTGAAATACCACCCTGCAAACAGTCAGTGGTTGTTCTAAATGAGTGCTGTGTTATTACTCACACTGGAAAATTGTTTGTAGTACTTAGCTGGGAACACTTTTGTATTTTGCCTTGGTCTAGGCATTATCTCATGCTTATTCACGTGGTTATACATTTACTTTCCAAGGAAAAAAGAATTCCTGTGCAACCCTGGAGCTGTTCACAGCATATTCGGGGGGAATCAGACTTGGATTACCGCAAAATGTTGGCATGTTGGTTCCAAGGGTGTATTCAAGAAGCACTTTATAGTTTCCATTACTTCCCAGACCTAAAGGTCAATGTTTGAAGGGAAGTAGCTCCCAAGACAAGTTGTCTTCGTATCTGACAGTTATTACTCCAGACATTTCAGTTATGTTTTATTAAAGTTTTTAAAGAAAGCTGCAGTCTGGGCTTCACATGTAGGAATAGGATCGGTTGACAGGTAGTTTTAAAATACTCCCATTATGCAGCACATGATGTGGTGGTGTTTTTTTTTAATCTTGGAAGTATTAATCATTTATATTTTGTTACCTTGGAGCCCTTACTGACAGTAATATCACAAGCACTCCTGCAGGCCTTGATTTTATTTTGGAGTGGTTTTTTTTTTTGCTGAAAGCACATTTATATGGGTCTACCTTTCATAATGTTAGTAGAGACTTTTCTGGAGGTTTTTAAAGGCTTGCATTGGGCATTTTTTCAGTGTTTTGTGTTCATGTTATGTATGCTTTGCAACTATTCAGAAAAAGAGCTTCTCACTTCTACTTTAAGCATTTTACTTAAATAAGCTTCGTTCTGGTATAAATTTTGACTTGAAAATCTGATCATAAATGCAGAATATTTGACAAAAAGAAGAACAAAATAAAAAAAGAAGCCAGCAGATTAAATTAAAAATCCTTGGCAGGCCTCCCTTGATGCTTTTAGGAGACTCAAACCTCAAACAGAAGTAAGTTGCTTTGTGTTAAGTTTGTATATCATTTTTTTTATGGTAATTGCCTGTGTTCTGTTCTTAGCCTGTAGAAAATAAAATCTGGTTTAAGCTGTCTTACAAGGCTTTCCCTCTGAAATTTAAATTAACATAGCTGTGAACTGTTCATGTGTTTAAGCCCCAAGACCTGAATCCAGATGTTATGTCTAGAGTGTATTGTGTTATTGCCACACTATAAGTTACATTAAAAAAACAAGGAAGAAAACAAGTTTAGATCTGAAAGTAAAGCTCATTTCCTAATTCATTTAGGGCAGGTTTTAAAAATAATAAAGAGTGCAAGTGTTTTACCCTACTTCCTAAGGAAACAAAGCCTATGTGATTGTGCTATGTGCCTCTGCTGACTGCCAGTCTCTTGCCTCCTCCCCTCTCCCCCAGTAACTTTTGAAACTCCTGGACAATTTCAAACAGATTTGACAGGAGTAAAGGTCTCAAAGATATCAGGTTCCTTCTAGTTTCATGGTAATAGGTGCCTGGATGGAGAAGAGAGACCCTATTCATGTGCCTGCTTTGGAAAAAGCTGTGGAATGAGATCAACTGTATTACTAGACACTAGCAAATCCTCATGGGGGAGAGAAGTTATGAATGCATTAAATAAGGAAAAAGCTCTGACTGGATTTCTCACCTTTTTAGACATTAGGGGATCCAGCACAAGAGTCATAACCATGGGAAACCAGCCTTCAGTAGTTCCATTGCTCAGAGACCTGCTGCCTGCCCAGCGAGGTGGGGACTCATCTGGTCATGCCTGGAGATACTGAATTAATGAGGGAAAAGGTGAAAAAAAATAAAACACCTTTGAAGGGTGTCCTGCTTCAGTTGTCTTTGTAAGATCTCTTCAGAAGCAGAGTGGGAGCAGAGAGCTGAATGGGCAGTATTGCCTGAAGTATAGAAGAAATGATGAAAGAGGAACCCTGAAAGGAGAAGATAAAGCACTGGGATGTGTGCATGGAATGCAATCCTGCCAGTTTTTGTGTGATGAAATAGTAATTCTATCCCAAATTCAATAAACAGCTCGAATTGTTTGTTCTTCACATAATCATGACTGTTATCACTGTTTGTGGAACTATAATGTATAGTTTCCTATTCTGTATTTACAGTCCTAAAAAGCAGCTTGTTCCCCTGAAAATAATAACTAGTGCACCTGATTTATATGAATTTTTGCCTTTGGCTTTCTGACTCCACTTACTAGATTTTTTTTTTTCCTTTTTGGTGTGAAATGGAACAATTTATCTGATTACCATTGGAAAAAATGGGAGAAATACTTGATGATACAGGTGTTGAGTATTATTGCTGCAGTGCATTTGAGTGTTCAGTGTATTTCTGATTTTAAGGGATTCAGTTGCACAGTGGTCAAAAAAATTGAGGGGGAAATTCATAGCAGCTTTCTGTAGCTTAGCATATTGAGATGGACATTGTTGTAGTGCAGATGCTCTGTACTTTAGTTTGTGCCATTTTTGGAAATGTATTTAATTTTTTACAAAGATATGATTTGGTTCTTCTGTGTGTATATATATATACACACATTTATATGTGTGCATGTATATATGTATTTGTGTATATATATACATGGGTTTAAGGTCAGAGGAAGAAGTACTGTCATGAGGCAGTTTTTATGGGAAAAGGGTTACAAAAGAACTTGAAGTCAGTGAATCACAGCCTGGGTAGATCCTGACCAGACCATGTCACAGCTGTCAAAATTCAGTAGCTAAAGACCCTTTTCAGCATGGGTGGGATTAAGCTTCACAGAAGTAGCTGATTGCATAGAGATGTGAAATATGATGTTTCTGAGGGAGTGTAAAGGTTAAACAAGGAAGTTTTCCAAAGGCCTTCAAAAAAGACATACAGATAAAATGCTGTTCATGAAATAAATCCATTAGTTTCTTGCTCAGTAGGTGTCCTTGGTACTCTTACCTATCTATATGGCTCCCTTTTTCTTTTTTTAGGGGATATTTAAGAGCTATCTGATGTTATTACTATTTTCCTTTACCATTTTTTATTCCAAAACTATCTAAAGAACCAGGCCTCCTGAAATACAGATAATCCCTTTATCCTGCTGATTCTTACACAGGGAAAATGTGCCAGGGTTAAAGAAAGAAGTGAAACATGGAAATAGACTTATGTGACATTTGAAGATCATCAATATTAGGCTCTGTGTCTGTTTTCTGTGAACTTTCATGGTCTACTTTGCTGTGGTATATATTGAAAAATTACATGTATGGTTCTGGTCATCCACAGTCAAGAAATGCCAGTTGAAGCTGGGAGGAAGGTTGTATGGTGTGAGGGATGGAGAAATTTAACATCCATGTAGCCAAAGCTACACTAGGCTTTAGTTTGGAAAAAAAAAAAAAGACACTAAGTTATTTATTTATAATTACAGAGTCTGAACACAAGAGAGGGAGAACAATGCTGTAAGCTAAGGAATGGTTTCTGTCCAAGAGCTGGATACACGTTGGGCATGTGTGTGTTTAGGAGACAAATTAGGAAAAATTATCCCAAGTATCTTTCCACCCAGACTGGTGAGATTAAAAGACTCTTTTGAAAAGTTAAATTCCTTTATGAGAGGGTTTATGTGAACTGCAGACCCCCAGAGCTGCTTCCCAGTCAAGGATCCTTTGAAGACCTTTTGGGATTGGAGTCTGCTTCCAGTTTGGCCCCTGCTGAGCTTGATGAGGGGTGGAAGGAATAACTTGCACATGCAGAGCCTTCTTCTTCCGTATTTCTACCTGTTTCCCTGTGATCCAGGTATTCCATCAAAAGGGAAATCTGAGATCTCATTCTGCAGTGTGCCTTGGAACTTCTTCATGTGGTAAAACACAATATTTCTGCTGCAAAGCTCATGGAGCAATACTCCAGGGATGTGGAATACTGGATGCTGTCGTTACCTCCGCACCTGAATGAGAGTAAATTCAGTAAATTCAAAATTTCCTGGGGACGTTTGCAGACACAGAGGCCAAGTGATGGAGGAGAGTCTGTGTCCATGCTGTCAAACTCTCTGTAGCCTCCAGAAGAGGGTGGCTGCACTCAAAGTGACTCTTGGAAGTGGTCCCTGGGATGCTCCAGCTCCTGCTGGAGTGCTTGGTGAGTCAGTCACTGCACAGACAGAGGACAGATATTACTATGTTCTAGTACCTGGTGATCCCAGTTCCTCCTTGTTTTACTGTACAGGTGTAGTCTCCTTGCACTGCAAACCTTGAGAGGCCTCTAGTACCGTGAACGGAGTGGGTTTGAGGGTTTGAGAAACAGCGGAGCACTCCCCAAAAATACCTGGGATCCACTTGCACCAAGTCATGAAACCAGGTGGAATTTCATTTCCAGTGGATGTGGAGCTAATGTGATGACAATTTGCATGGAAGGTTTCTGCAGCATGTAGTAAAAACCTGAGAAAAATAGCAATCACTTATGTCAGCTGTTTTGCTCTGGAATAGATGTAATGCCTTTGTCAAGAAGGAAGCTTGTTGTTTTGTGGGATTTTTTTTAAGGATGAAGTAATACTTTATTCATGAATAACATTTCAGGAGGGAAAGGCAAGAGTGGAGAGAGGCAGGATTTTTATCTTAAACTTGTTTTTTTTGTATTCGCTGATCATATTTTTATACTGCCTGATGTAACCTGCCAGATTTTTTGGCTTCCATGGTGCTTTGTAATATTTTCTAGCTTCCTAGAGCTTGCTGTTAGAAAAGCAACTTCTGCTTTCACGTTGTCATCACTGTATTGTGCAAGTCTAGTGTACTCGTTTTATTACCACACCCAGGGATGTCATTGTTACTGTTGAATGATTTCCCTGGAGATAATAGTGGCACAGCTTTAAAAAATCAAGACCACTCACTGATTGACTTAAGAAATAAAAATGGTATAATGCTTTCCAGATTCAGGCTTGTAACAATACTTTCTTTGTGTAAGTGTCAGCATAATTCATTTGCAGGGTCATATTCTTTAACCCTGTACATGAATTTTCATTAACATTTTCCTCTTTTAAATTCTTGAGTATTTTCATAGTGAAAACTTATTTCTATTAAAGTATTGATTCTAGCTGATTTCAGAGTCTGTGTGTATGTGGAGTAGAAGAGGTAGCTGGTATTTATCTGGCAGTAGCAAAGCTGATTCTGGAAATCAAAGTCTGTCTTGCAAGAGCTCCAGCTCTCAGCTGAGAAAAGAAAGTTGTTGTATCTTACACATGACGGACATCTTCCTTTTGAATTAATTCCTTCTGAATTAAATTAATTGAAGTTTAATTAATTTAAAAGAACATGTTCAGCATTGTCCTGAATGTTATGGCTGATTTCTAACTCTGTACCAAGCAAGGGCATTGGTGGGTGAGTTCAGGAGGGTTTACCTGTACAGCTTTTAATATCTTCTCCTGGCAGGGCAGTTCCAGGTGTAAACCTGTGTAAAGGTTGATAAAATAAGCTGATAAAATAAGCCTTTATTTTGGTTTGGCTCTGGACATGATGAAGATGATGTTGTGAGTACAGAAAACGGGCGGGTTCAGACTGTGGGATTTTCATCCCTTAAAAACACCGCGGTTGCTCCTCCATCCTCCCCAGTTCCCAAAGACCCCGCTGTCCCAGCATTAGCAGCAGCGTGGAAGGACCAAGCCGTGCCAAGGCTGAGCTCTGCCCCTTGAACAGCCCTGCCAGCATCGCTCCCTGCAGTGCAGGGGTGGCACTGGAGGGGGAATTGGTGGAGCAAGGTTGGGGAGGCCACCAAATGGATGGAGGGACTGGAGACAGGATGGGAGAGCTGGGGATGTTGAGCCTAGAGAGGAGAAGGTTGCGTGGAGACCTCACAGCACCTTCCAGGAACTGAAGGGGCTACGGGGAAGCTGGAGAGGGGCTGCCCATCGGGAACTGGAGGGACAGGACAAGGGGAATGGGTTGAAATGGCCAGAGGGCAGGGTTGGGTGAGATATGAAGGAAAAATTCCTCCCTGGGAGGGTGGGCAGACCCTGGCACAGGTTGGGCAGAGAAGCTGTGGCTGCCCCTGGATCCCTGGAAGTGTCCAAGGCCAGGTTGGACGGGGCTTGGAGCAACCTGGGCTGGTGGAAGGTGTCCCTGCCCATGGCAGGGGGTGGCACTGGGTGGGCTTTGAGGTCCCTTCCAACCTGTAACTTTGTGGGATTCTGTGCTCAGGACAGCGCGATGACAAAAGGATTTGTTGGTTTTGGGTCTGCAGGGCTTTCCTGGGGCCACAGCTGGTTTTACAAACTGCAGAGCCAGACAGGGATGACACAGCTGCTCCAGGCTGGTGGGCTGCTCTGGGATTTGTGTTTTCCCCTCAAATTCTTCTTTAATATTTCCCTGGTGAAAGGATGTTGCTTAGGCAATACCTTGCAGGAGGCAGCATCTGTCTGCAAGGGTGTAGGTGTTCCTAACTCTGCTAACACAGCTTGAAATACCACCCTGGAAGCAAAGCACGGGGATCTCTGAGCCCTGTTCAGTGATAGGAAAAGTGGAAATTGAGTGAGGTGAGTTGGAGGTGATTCTGTTACAGGCTGTCGGTCAACTTGTGCAATTAAAGCTCCATCAATTAGTTCACACACCAGGAATATTTTCATTTCAAAATCAGACCTACGTATCTGTAAGTGTGCTCTCTCTCTCAAAATTAATTGTTAACTAATTTTCAAAAAAGAAAAGGAAAAGGTGAAATAGGTTAGGATTTAGAAGGAGAGACAGACACACACATGCACACAGTATATATATATGTGTGTGTGTATATATATATATACACACATTATATCCTGCCAGAACAAGGAAGGACAAAATCTGTCTAAATATTTTTTCTACCTTGTGTAAGTATAGAATCCCTTTATAATTTGGAAAAAAAAAGTACTGTTAGAAAGGATTGTTAGGATACTTGACTATACAGGGAGAAATCATGAGCAGCAAAACACTTGAAATGAGAGTTTCCAGTGTAATTTTTTTTCCTTCTAGACTGGTATGTCATAATGAAAAATTGTTGTTATTGTAAATTACCTCAGTGTTAGTATTTAGCTTCAGATTCTGCCTCCGAAGAGAGAGTGTGCAGGCACTGAATGGCTCCTCCTTTCAGTGCATAACCTCTGATACTTGTTCCCTTAGATATGGGACTATATAGCAGATGCCTAGTTTTTAATTCAAAATTAAAATTCATTGTCTGTAGGATGAAGTTGTTTTCATGCAGCTTTTTTTAATAACTTTCATTTTCCTGTGTGAACCATCTTCTGTGAGTATAAGTAACTACAAGGAAAAGTACTCAAAAAGCTTTCCAGTTACTTGTGAAGTATTTTGTGTCTTATGGCTGAGATCACTTCTTTCTTCACCTGCAAAAGACAAACAGTGGGCAGGGTGAGAGGTGAGGGGAAAACGACATTTTTGCCACAATCTTCTAATTCTTGTTTTTATTTCTTAAGCTTAAAATATGGCCTGGTGGTTTACGTGGTGACTGTGATTTCTGGAACACAGTTTTCTAAATGGCTCTATGTTCATCTTTGTGTGTCTTTTAAGAAAACAGCAATTAAAAAAAAATCCCAACAAACAGTGAAAAAGATATTGAAGGGGAGCAGTNCCTTCTCTGTATAAATGAAGTGTTTAGTGCTTCAGTGTTTTACATAATGTTTTCTTGAATGATCTGAAAGAGGAAGCAGAAAGCACATTAGTTACATCTGCAGATGATGCAGAGCCAGGGAGCTACAGCAGCTGTAAGAAGGGTGGGAGGTTTAAATTGATCCGGGGAGCAGCAGTGTGCAGGAATTTACAAAACTAACAAGAATTCAGAATTTGCCATCCCAAATTTACAAAATCACCGTGGAAGTGTGATCCAAAGCAAAGACATGTTGTGTGTCAGATTAGCTCAGTAAAGTGTTCATGATGTTTTCTTTCACTCCTTCAGTAAGCAAGGTCTTGTTTGTGTTGATATCCCACCTAGTTAACTCTCTGTTATGGTATCCTGATCTTTAACTACTTCTACTGAATCTTCCTGGAATTGTTTCCAGTATCACTACTGTGGTTTTGGACAAATAGCTGGACTGTTTCCTGGTGTAGTTGCAAGGAAAAAACTAAGCAATATGTGGAAAAACTAATACCTCAGTTTTTAAGGATTCTCCCCCACCACCTCTTGATTTTAGTAGAATTTTGCCTCAGCCAGTGCTGCAATTTACACATCTGTCCCAAATTCAGGAGGGAAGATACAGAAGAACATTTGTGTTGCTTTGCAGAAAGATCATGTTTTTTGTTTTCTGTTTTCAGTTGTTTTGTGAGCTCCTGCACAATAAATTTAAGCCTCCTGGTCATGGGCTTGTTTTGCTCACCTTTTGTGTTTCTCCTAGAAATGGTCCCCAAGTCGCAGTGTCTGAGGCACAGGAAGCAGGACAGTGAAGTTTATTTTAAGTTTATTGTAGATAACAGTCAATTGCTTTGCATAAAGACAGAATTAAAGACTAAACTAAAGACTGACCGTCAGTGTTGGACTGTAACACTTAGGGAGATGGGCAACTAAATTCTCAGTGTCTCTGGTGTTTGTTTATAATTACAATTGCTTTTGAAGTGTCTGCTGTGTGTTTGGCATGGTTTTGGTTGTGAGTGGTACCAGGCTTTCAGCTGGAATCTATTGCTACTCACTTTAACCTGTTTTAGGATTATACGTGTTTCGTTCTTTTGTGCAGAGAAAACAGTAATTTGGACAATGCTTATTTGTCCTGATTAAACATATTTGTTTAATACCTTATCGCAGCTGATTATAATAAAGCACAGGACAAAAGTGATGCACTCTCCTTGCTATTTCCTTCACAGTATAAGCAGAAGATTGTGTTGCTGTTTATCTGTGCTACTGTGCCTCTATTTCTGTGGCCAGCATTCAAGTGTGTCATGAATTCTTTATCCAAATAGTGTGGTGGTGGCTTGCAAGTGATGAAAAACAGTTTCCTCTACGCAAATGTCCACCTTTGTTAGTGCTGTCAGACAGCAAGTGTGATATTCAGGGAATACACGCCAGTCTGTGGGTTACTGATAATGTAATCTAATTTCCAAAAATAAACTGAAAGCATCTTTTCATCTGTGGCCATCAGATGTACGTCAGCTAAAGACAACACCACGTTAGAGACAGCACATGTGAATTTGGACGAAAGGTCTGTGGTTAATTGGAAATTAAACCTTTGGGTTTGTCACAATTTCTGATAGATTGACCTTGCTGAAGAAGGTCATGATGATATCACATGTTGTTGGCAGAGACTTCCACAGATAGAAGATCCAAGTCGAAGGACTGTTACTTGTTTCAGACAATGCCTTTGAAATCTTTGTGAGAGCAGTTTTTACCAGGCCTATTTCAGCAACACTTTGTGCACAGTGTTAGTGAAATTTGCTCTTTAAAAAGTGTTAACAAACAGTGCATGTTTTTTTTCACTAATGTCTTTAATTATTTTCCTTGCTCTCCCAAGTAAAATGAGCTGAAAGAGGAATGAAATGGCATTTCTGATTTTAACTGGTGAGGTGCCACAACACAGGCTGAACTCTTCCCTAGCGTGTACCACTTATGTTTATACATATTTAAGATGTTATTGCTGTGTATTCAATTTGAAAAGATGAGTAATAATTCTATTCATAGGGAAATGCAATGATTTTGTCAGATTTTGATTTATGTCAGTCTTTTTGATAATTAAAAGATGCTAGAGAGGACCCCCTTCTCCTTCCATGTACCCTCACCAGCTCCACGTTTCTGCAGGCATTTCCAACTGGAGCCAAGTCATTTAAATGCCTTTTTCCTGAAAGATCTACTTGTGTTGTAGTTCAGGGCTGGCCAAAATCTGGATTGTGCCGTCCAACCCACGGTGTATTGCTCAGGACCTGCTCCCTCTGTTTCCTGCCAAGTCAGACAGCAGTGCTTCTGGAGGTGGAGTGGCTCAGAGAGCCCCAAGAGTGTTCTGCAGGCTTTATCAGCTGCAGAAGTGTACCCTGAGGTAGCTCAGCTTCCCCATCCTCTGTGCACTCCACTTCTGATCACTTCTGGCTTGCTTTTCCTCAGATAGCATGGGTGACTCTCCTCAAGCAGCCTCAGTGTCCTTCTCCCACTGCCTCAAGCTGTCGTGTGGGATGTCTGTGTGCCTCCTCCCACCTTTGCACGGTAGTGGTTTGTGTGCGTGGCTGAGCTGTTCTTCCTTTAATACAACAAAACCAGCAGTTTTCTGTTGTTTCTCCCAGGCCAGGCAGAACAAATCTGTTCAGACCTCTTGTGTGCCCTGTACAGCATCCCCACTGCTGAAGAAGTACGATGATTCATTATAGATCCTGTCCTTTAATATCACTGAATTAATGAGGCTACTGTTTAATCGAAGAACTCCTTGTATTATTAAGAACTTGCTTTCTGAACCCTGGGGGTGACAACTTGCTGATTTGATTTTAGATATTAGCTGCATAAACCACAGAACCATGGGACATTTGGGGTTACAGGGAGACCCCCCAGCCCACCCCCTGCCCGGGCAGGGTCCCCCCGAGCAGGTGACACAGCCCAGGTGTGTCCGGGCTGTCCCCACACTGGCAGGGACACTCCACACCCTCCCTGGGCAGCTGTGCCAGCGTGGGACCCTCCTCTGACCCCCCTGCGGGTGTTTGGGTGGGTTGGTGGGGTCCACGCTCACTGTTCTCCTCTCCAGAGCAGGCTCTGCTCGCCAGGGGGATGCTCCAGAACCCAAATCACCTGCACAAATACTTGGCGTATAGATTATTCCAAATATTCCTCGATTCTCCATGTGACAAAGTGACTCTAAAGTACTTCTTGTGCTTACCAAATGCATTAAAGTTTATTGGAGCGAAGTTTTGGGGTCTTCCTCGCGCAGCTGGAATAACTCTCTGTGTCCTTGTGTCCCAGTTCAGGCTCGGGTCTGTGGAGCTGCCGGAGGTCCCGAGCCCAGCAGAGGTGGTGAGGGAGCTCATTGGATACTGCCTGGACACCCTGGGGAAGCTGCAGGCCAGAAACGAGCATCTGCAGAGAGAAAATGAAAGGCTTTTCAGCAACTGGAGCGACACGGAGAAGAGGTGAGTCACCAAGGGGGTCCACAGGTGGCACTGGAGAAACTCACCAACAGGTAAACACATCCTTTTATGCCCTTGCCAGGTGCATGGAGCTCAGCTGACCCTAGTTGTAGATTTCCTTTGTCAAGGATGCAATCACTATTACAGATTTGCTATTGAAATTGGTTTTAGCTTTATGAATTAGGAAAAAAAAACCCAGCTAATTTCTGCTGAATCCTCTTCGCTTTCTTTAGGAAGCCTTTCCCTTAACATTGTTTTTTATAGGTCTTAGCGCTAGCAGTTTAAATTATTTACATTTTTGAGTGGGAAATAAGGTGCCATTGCTTTAATCTGCTTGCCTTGTGGAAGCAGCCAGAGTTGGAAAACTAGTGTGGTATTACGGGGAAAAAAAGTCAATATTTCGCAAGAGATTTTTATAATTGCTGCTGCATTTATTATCTGAATTGTCTGTCACTCTAGTGCAGGGATCTGTGCTTGTTTCAGCATAAAACGCTTAGCACAGAGAAGTCAGAAATTTATCTTGTTTTTCTATAGCTTTACTTTAAAAAAACCCCACATTTAGGAAGATTGATGAAAGAATGTAGCTAATTGGCGTTAATTTACCTTGAAAAAGAGACTTAACTTTAGGGAGGAGTTAGTTTTGTTTCCCTCTCATTAAAATGAGTAACAATTTCTCCTGACAGACTCCCTGACAGGCACAGGGCCTCCCTAAGTAGTGTTTTACTGCTTAACAGTGTAATTGAACAATAGTGTATTGTATAACCAGTGTTCTGTACTGCATTACACGCTGATGTGTAAGAGGCATTAGTGCTTGTATCAATTTCCATGGTGGGGTGGCACTTCTGCAGAGCAACCCCAAAGAAAAGTTAAAAAAAAAGAGAAAAAAAAAAAATCACACTTGCCTGAGAGACTTTGCTCTCAGAAGCTGTGAAAGCTGGTGCATTTCTTTAGTGTGTTTATAGCTGGAATAGATGAAACATGATTTTTCAAAATAGACACTGAAGGTTTTATGGCCACCAGTCTTTGGCCATGTCTGCTAAACGCAGGATAAAAATAATTTAAAAATAATTTTCGGTGGTGGCTTTTTTTTAGTTTGAGGTTTTTTTAAATTCTTTTTGCCACAGCTCAGTCTGCTCTGTTGTCTCCAAATGCTGGACCAAGTTTCTCAGGGCTGAACAAAGCTCTGCCTGTCTTTGTTCAGTAGGCAGGGTTTCAGGATTTACATTCTGTATCACACACGGTGTTGAGGGGTAAAACATCAAATGTAAAGCATGTGGTGTGGAGAATTGTGCTCCCGCCTCGCCTGAAGCTAAGGCAGATCAGCTCCACAGCCCCTGCAGTTCCCTCTGCTTCAGGTCTCTCTCTCCAGGACTTCATTAGAGTTAAAACGTGGCATGCAGGCTTCTGAGGGCTGTTTTTATTCTGCTTAAGTTCAGGGCATTGGATGGAGCAATTCAATCACTCCATTCCTGTTTCCCTGCTCCAATTTTCTTGACCATCACCGGGGGTCTGTGAGCAAGTGGGTGCCTGGGGATGAGCGTGTGTGTGTGCACGCCTCAGGGATGGATGAATTAAAATGTCAGAGCAGAATAGCTCTGGGTTTCATTTCATACAGATGGTTCAAGGCCAAGAAGTTCAAGGCCAGGCTGGATGGGGTTTGGAACAACCTGGGATAGTGGAAAGTGTGCCTGCCCATGGCAGGGGGTGGGACTGGGTGGTCTTTAAGGTTCCTTCCAATCCAAGCCAATCTGTGATTCTATAATAATTAAGGTGGTAATTTTAAGTATAATAATCTGTAGCAAAATAATCCCTTGAACAGTAAAAATTAAATTTCTGATTTAGGCGTGGTATGTTTTTTTAATTAGACATTTAAGATTAGTGTAGACAAGCCAAATTCAAAATAACTCCTATTTATGTTGTGGTCAACTACAGTGACAGTATATTTAAACCACAAACAGCTTATAAAAATGCAAGCTAGGTACTTTGGTGCTTGAAATTGACTCTTCAGCATTAGCTCATCAGGATTCCATACCATTGCCAGTGTTGTGGGAAGGGTGACTCTGAAATGCAATGGAGCCGTGCCATGATATCCAGGAATTATTTTAGAGCCCTGAGAACAGGGATGAATAGCAGAGATGTTGAATTCTTTCTTTCGTAGTGCTGGAGTGTGGAAAATGCCAGTAATAATTAAATAAATGCCCTTAAGTTACACAGTTCACTTTGACCTCTGTGGATTGTGTGGGATGGCTCTGTGTTGAGGCAGCACTTAAGAACTTGGTTTTCTCAATTTATTATTTGTCACAGTAGCTGGTTTCAGTGGGCTGTGCAAGCCCTTTGATGCCTGTCAGCCTGGGTGCTTTTGGCACCTTAAAAGCATTGCACTTACACAGCAGAGAGATCTGAGGATACGCAAATTGGAAAGCACCACTCCAGCCATTAACCTCCATTTACTTCCACTGTGCTCAAAAAATTGCCTTTTTGATGAGCAGCTCCTCTCTTTGGCCTGGGGAGATGGTGTTTCTGGGAGGCAAAACACTCGCAGGCTGCAGCACATGGAGAATCGCAGTTCAATTTTGCATTTGTAGTCTCTGAGGAATTGGAATGAAACCCAGACAGCTTTGCTTGGTGGTCACGTAATTCAGGTGGCTTAGTGAATCCCAAAGGCTCTACAGAGCCACCCCACCTGCACAATTAATGCATCCCTGCTCCCAGGCAGCAAGGGGCTGTTGCTTTTTTACGGCTCTAAGTACCAGATATGCCATATAATGGTACATTTTAGAGGCTCATAACTTGCAAATATAGCATTAATGTAATACTGATTTACACTGATCCTGTGCTATGCCAAATTAATGTCGTATCTGTGTCTGGACAATGTATTTGTATCTGGATAACTTGAACAGGAGAAAAATAAAAAAAGGTGTTCCCATAAATGAAAACAATCATGTAAAATTAACTGATAGCACACTACTTGATTGGCTTTGCCCACATGGAAGAGTTAATATTCTAATCTGTGCATACATCAGTATATATATTTCCAGATGCTAATTTTTTGCTCCAGAGACTGAAGAAATGGGCTAGAATTGCAATGGGTTCCTGTAGCACACTGTTTACAGTCCAGGCAGCATCGGCTTCATTTCACTGGATGTTTCCATTTATGTGGATTGTCATCAGTGGATGCCTCTGCAGGACCCAAGGGCCTCACTGAAATTATCTATATGGCACTGGTTTTGGCCAAGTGAGCAAAATTTCTCAGTGTAACTATTCGAACCAACCTCAACTGCTCCAACACAAACCAGTGCCCTGGCAAAACAGAGCCACAGCAGTAACCACTTCCCCTGGTTTCTGTGTGGGAGAGGGGACTATTCTATAGGATTTGATACAGACAGGATTAGCATATTTTAGACAAAATCCTTTTTTTCCCCCATTTTTATGTATACAGACACAATTAGCTTCAAGCATGTCCAGGCTCTTCTGGGTCCTTTATTAGCGTTTATAGTTCTTTGTGAATTGTCTATTTGTTCCCCACTAAACAGTTAACTTCCCTTTTGTAGGTGGAAAGTCTCCTGGTAGTTGATTAGTACGTATGATCTTTCATTTAGGAATTATTGAACTGATCTATATGGTAATGATGTTCTGCTATTTGCATTTAAATTAGATGAATTATTTATCAACTATCGAGTGTATCCCTAAAGCATTGCACACTAGACTTAATACTTTATGAGGTTTTATTTTTTCTTGCTATTGTCTTTCTTCTTACATCATATATGGTTTTGATCTGTGAACAAAATAATTAGCATTTATGTAGAAATTCTGTTGAAATCTCTCACTTCATCAGTGAATATTTTTTAGATTTGTTACACATTTGAGTTTAATAACAAAATAAGCCTCCTAAACTTTTTTTACCAGCCTTGCACAGGTTGGTAAAAAGAATGTTTATGACTGTTTGCTATACTTACCACAATCAGTAAGATTATCAAGATGTTTATTTGCTTGTTGTGTACACAGCTAAAAAAATGTTTGTGGTTCAACCCAAGGATTAAAGGGTTATGAAATATAAGAAGTAAATATAGAAATACATTTGCTACACATCGTTTATTTTGCTCATGTTTGCTTATATTCCCATTTTGCTTTGTTTTTGAGACATTATACATACATATTCTTAATTTTATATTTCCATTGTGCTTCATTTTATTGACATTCACCCACTCACAGATGCATATTAAAATTTTTAGAAAAAATCTGATGAATATTTTACTCTGAAGATATTAATTAAGAGCTTTTAAACATTTTTGTGTTGGGTGTTTTGGGGTTTTTTTTCCGTTCTACAAATATATTTCACATCAGAGTGTGTGGTCCAGATTTGAGACCTTAATCAAGTCAAACTTAATCATATCTCTTTATAATCTCATTATGTGTGTCCTGCTGAGGTATGCCCACTATGGTGATTCACCACTGAACATAAAGAACACTTTCCTATTTAAATTTTAGTTGTCTCAGATGCAGGCATGCAAGAACCCATCCAAAAAAAAACCCCATAATCATGGGGAGATATGTTCACATTTGGAAACTTTGCCCTTGTGGTAGCAAAGTTCATTTAACTTTCCTGAAGGGGACAAAAAAAAGCTTCTTGTGTCCTGTTTGAGACACAAGATTCTGGACTGGTACTGTGTGGTTTGGGATGGGGGTTCCTGTAAGAGGAATCCTGGGCTCTCTACAGTTTTTCTTCCAGTAAACAGAGACTTTTAGGAAGAATCAGTGTGATAGTTAATTTTACGTTGCAGGCTGGAGAAATGTGTGGAGGGCAAAGAGGAGCTGGAGGCAGATCTTTATAACCGGTTTATTCTGGTGCTGAATGAGAAGAAGGCCAAGATAAGAAGCTTACAGAAGCTGCTGAGTGAAGCCAAAGAACCTGAAGCAGATGCCAAATGTACAAGGTATCCCTCAGTTTCCTTGGGTTTCCTGGGATGGTACCCACTGCAGGTTTCGGTTTAGTTTAGTTTCCATTTCTTTGGCCCTGGCAGGGGAGGGACAGTTCTCCCTGGCTAAGACCTGGGTTGTCCATAACAACGCTTTTAGTCATGGGAGAGGAGGATTCTTCCTGGCATCCCTGCAAATAACAGCACATTGCTTTGCATGCTGTAGCCAAGAACTAAATATCCAGCAAGTCTGTCCATTTTCTGTTGGGCTGCAGCTGGTTTTTCCAGTCAGAGTGTGTCCCTGCCATTTCCACAGGTGGTAATTTCATACATTCCCCCTGAATTACTTGATTCCTTCGTGAAACAAAAAAAAATCTAATTTTTTCAATGTTTTTTTTTTTTAAATGTTTTCCAGGGGTTGTATGGCTACTACTCAGATGGTCATAAAGAGGGAAAACGACTATGATGGCAGCACTGATGAGGAAAGTGAAAGTTTAACACAGGCCTCACTACCATCAGGTAAGACAGAAAGTATTGTCTTTGGGTGATGCCACAGACAGTCTTTATGTGAATAAACCTTAAGGAAGACAAAATACAGCCTGACAGATTGCTCTGTGACAAGCCAACCTGCAAGCCTTAAAAATACCTCCCTTGAAGCAGAGGATAATACTGCCATTTTCAAATTAGAGGGAGAGGAGGTTTAAAAGCACGTTGCACAAGTGAAGGCACTGTCATTTCTTCCAAAATGACAAATTGCACACTTTGCAGAACTAATGACAGTCTAACAGTATCTGAACCATCAACAACTCCATTTGAAATTCTAGGAATCATGATGTGTGTGTGATGATTGATCAAGTGTAAAATGTAGCTCCTGACAGTTTCAATAGTGTTTAAAAAGGGGGAAAGAGGAGGTTTAACACCTATAAAAAGAGCTGTGTGCATAAATGGAATAAAAGTGTATTTATAGAAGAACTCACTTTAATTTGTCAGTGAATTTTTGGCCTTGTGAAGATGCTCATGAAACTTAATTTGACAAATTTTTCCAAGACTAGAATCTTGTAAAATGTGTGGGATACAGTGATGGCCCACTCTAAAATACCAGACATTTAACTGCGAATCAGAATTTTGGCAAGCCTTGACAAGCTAATAGGAATGTACAGGACAAATGATATCAAAGTTTCAAGACTGCATTGATAGTTGCTATATGGTGATATATGTGTGTGTATAAAAAAATCTCCCCTTCAGGTCTGTGAAGTTTTCTGTGGGTTCTCTCACTGGAGCTTTTTATTTCCACCATAGGTGAAAGTAATCAAGACAACACTGTTCCTGTAAAACACCAGGAACAAACTGTGCAAACTGGGAACCAGGACTGTCCAAGACCCTGATACCAGTGGCAAACAGCTTTGTCACTGCCATGAGCCCATTTGTCAAGGGCTTTCTGGGGTGATACGAATTAGGCAGAGCTTTCAGGCAAATGGAGAAAATCAAAGTCATGGAAAGAGATCATTTATTTTGTACTGTGCTCTTCAGAAATCTTTGCTTTCAAGTGGTGCTTGGTCAGTTCAGGCAACGAGGTGAGAAATCCTTTGTTTTGTGAGAAGAGAAGCAAAAGTGGCAGGTGTTGAGTTCTGTTTCTAGGTTCAGTGAGTGGTTTTTTTTGTATATATGCATTTAAAAATGAACACAACCCCCACTGCCCTGCTCAGCCAATCATGAGGGACTGGAATGATCAAAGTTATAGGAAAATAGAGAATTTTTATTTGAGTTGTAAACAAAAATATATTTTCTTGTGCCTTTGAGGGCTGCAGTACTGAGGATTTTGATCCTGACTGGAGAGCTCTTCCAGCTGCAAAGTTTGCAAATAATATGAAGACTTAAAACTTAATCCTTTGGGTAACACCCCCAAAGTTTTGCAAGGTAATGGCATTGCTGAACCTGCACAATAAGCATCACTTGGGTCAGTTGATGCTCCGCCTGTGTGCACAGCTTTCTCTTTCAGTGAACAATAGGAAAGCACAGGTATGTGCTGAGTATCTGAAATCTGGTCTAGAATTTTCACGTGCAGAAAGAGGTCTGAAGCAGACCACGTCCCTGTGGAGAAAATAATGATTCATGGATGAGTGGAATGAGTGGATAATGAAGCTCATTACATGAAACATCCAGGACTGTAAGACATAGAAGATAATACAGGCAATATTTGGGTTTTTTCCTGCTTACCTTAGTTTTCCTATCTCTTAGTCAAATATTACATTTCTTCTCCTTTTGGACTTGGAATGTCATTGTGTGAATTGAAGGAGTCAATGGGAATTAAGAGATCATTGAATTTGTTTTAGTAGGTATTGGAGAAACACCCAGTCAAGAGAGAAGATCATAATTAAATCACTTCTTTGAAAGGGAAGTGAAGGCAGGTGTGTATGTGCACACACATATGCATAAAAAGGGTGCATTTGCAAAAAGTTCACTAGTAATTGCAAAATCAGATGATTTGGTTTGTGTTCAGAGGGGAGAGTAGGGGTAGGCGCATCATATTGTAGTTCTGTTCCATCAGCTCAGGAGGATGTGGAATAGGAGCTGTGAAACACAATCAGTCACCTACTCAGGGTATGTTGAACTGCAGAGTTTAAAACTCTGTCTGAAGATTTTCCTTAACCAGCAATAATTGTTTTCCTTCCTGAACTTTTGGGGCACTGAAGGCATTCCAGTGGATTTGGGAAAAAAAGAAAACCTGCTGATACTTACTACAAGAAAATTGAATTTCCTTATCAGTCTGGTGTTGATCCGATGCAAACATTGGAACAAGACCCAAGGAGAAAAAACATTAGGGAGAAGTGTAAGAATGATTAATTGCAGTCTTTCTAAAGGGGCTGCAAGAAACTGGAGCCTGACAACTTGGTACTCATGTAATCTGTGATGAGATTACCTGCTGGCTGGTCAACTAGAGAAGTAATAGAGTGATTTCCATAAGATATCATGTTGCACAATGTTTTATTCAAGAAATTAGAACATGGAAATCAACATAACACGAGATAAATGTATTCTCAGATGAGCCAATCTGTGTGCCTCAAAATACAAATGGAGAGTTATCAGTCCTTGTATCAGTGGAGTGTGAAATCGAGGATGATTTACATAAACCAGTTTGCATTTTGTGATACACCAACTATAAGCTAAACACACTGACACTGTGGAATGCCGTGATTTTTAGTCCAGTGACAGCTACAGTTCACTTGGGAGAACCAGCAATGTCTCCAGCTGTGCTTAGTGTAACTCCTTCTGTCCCCTCAAGATGGGATTATCTCCAGGAATTGCCATCACCCTCCCCAGGTGGGGACTCACCCACAGCTTCTTGATGCAGTGCTGTCTCAACTTTGGACACCCAGATTTGAAGAAAAATGTAAATGTTGCCAAGTTAGGGACAATAATGTTGTGATAGGAGTGGAAACTTCCTCCTCACAATAGCAAAAAAACTGTAACCTAAAGGTTTACCTAAAATTTTAGGGTTTTTGGAATTACAGTACTATTTGTATGTATGATTTATGATTTGCTTTTTGACAGCAGTTTCTGCTTCACTGCTTAAAGCCAAGGTCAACTAAAACATGGGAGCTTTTGTCTCTATACACTGATGTAGTTAATGCTTTGTATTTTGAAAGAAAAAAATAAAATTGAATTAGTAAGCATATGAAAGCACTCAGAAAAACAGCTGATGGGTATGAGCAGTACAACTTCTAGAAATAATACAACATTTAGAAATAATACTGTATGTCATTGCATACAACAGCTTTGCCCATTATGCCATGAGCATGGGGGGAGATTTATTTGAAATACCAGTTAGGATTGTGAATGTGAGATTGAAAAAGACACACAGCCTCAGCTCTCACTGCACTTCAATAAATTCTTATACAGCAGCTACAGGTGATGTGTCAGATCCTCATAAATGCCCTGAGCTCCTGTTGGAGAGAGGAAGACATGAAGGAAGTCCTTCTACTGTTAAGCACTTCTTCATGGATGGGGTGTTACGAGTGTTTGTTGGGAGCAGTGAGAGGTTGCTTTTGGTTTGGTTTTTACTGTTTTGGTCCAGGGTTGGTGACATTCTGTCTGAGTCACCAAAACTAGGTAATAGTTGTTGTTTGCTCTACTAGTACATCAACAAAGTTCCACCAACAGGAGCAGGCTTGGAAATACCACAGAGGTGTTGAGTGGAGTGAGGCTGTTGTTCTTTTCATGTGCTGCTGCCAACTGGACCTGTTTTTTCCTTCAAGGCAGAAAATAAAAAGGCTGGAAATGACCATTCTGTATTTGCCTTAGCCCACAGGTGTGCCTGGGTGACTCAGCATGATGCCACCACACTGATGCAGGATGTTTCTGTTGTTTTAGAATGCAGAAATGCTTATTCTTTACATATTAAGTATTTAATTTAACTGAGTACTAATTTAAGTATTCTTTAAGTATTCTGGATTAAGGACAATCCAGAATGCAACACACTTGTTCCTGATTCCTCTTTCTTCTCTGTGCTGAATTTGATTGTTTTTATTTACCTGCTGAGACCTCCCTGGGATCCTAAAATGATGATAAGATTGTCAGACTAATAAAACATCATTTGATGTCATGGTAGGCAATCATATCTTTATCCTACAAATTAGACCATTTTATTAACTGAAAAATACCTCAGTGATCCACGTGAGGAAGTTTTTAAAACAGGAATAAGGATTGGATGAGCATTCAACCTTTCCACCCCCTTCCCGGGAGCCTGAAAGGTACATGGAGGGAAATAGCTTCTCCCTTCATAGTGTTTGGAAGGTGACCAGGAAAGAGAATATTATTCCTGTTCCCAAATATATGATGAAACTGCAGGGAAAGATTTAAATACTGAAATCTGTAATAGATGTGTGAAGGATAACATAGCAGGTGGGAGATAAGCAATGGGAGAAATTACTTTACAGACTCTTATAATGCCATAAATATGTGGCTGCATACAAGGCTGCTGGGCACCAATTTATACTCAGATTGTATCCTCTCTGTTTTAGCTTCTCTTGTCCCTGAGTTCCTTAGTTGTATTTCACATTATAATTGGTGGAAGTTCCTGCTCCTTGGGGTGAGGAAGGATCTCATGATCTGGCCTGTTGGATTAAATAACATTTTATGATCTGCGTTTCATGCCATGTGTATGGAAATATTCCTTATTAAATTCCTCAGACATCCTGTGCTCACACATTTCTGCATGTTTGATGGTGAGGACAGGTTCAGAAGTGGTTTTAATAAACTCACTATCATGCCCACAATAAATAAGAGCAAGCACCTTCCCATTTCCCACTGCTTCACTATCCAAATGTTCTCATCCCTTTCACTGAAATTCATGCCTTGGGGATTACATGTTGTGCTGTCAGGAGCTTGTGGCCCTTTAAATTTAATTAGCTCTCTTGTGTAGTCCAATCCACTGATGGCTTGATGCTGCTGGTTAATAAGCTTTGATCACAGTTAATAATAATAATTTTTAAAAGCCTGTTGTAACAGCACCCGTGTGCTGTGCAGTTAAGCTTCCATCTGTGAAGGCTTCTCTTTAAAAGTCTGTTTTAAGGAGTTTTAGTATTTAGCCATTTTAATTTACTTCAGCCTTAAATTTTTTATTTCTTTTTTTTGTCAAGCTGTAATTGGAAATGGTTCCTCCCAAGGAATAATCTCATTTTGTTTTCCCTTGAAGAAGCTGTGCATACCTTTTTTTTCTGAAACTTGATACTGATTTTTTTCCCCCCATAACCTGATGATTTTGTGCCTGTAAAATATTTGTGGTTGCCAAACTGCCTTCCCTCTGTGTTATACCAGGTGCCATGGTCAAAATACATTGACACTACAAATACCAGTATGTTCCACATCCCTTCAAAAATCCTGTTGTGCATATTGCAATGAGGGATTTATAAAGTACTACTTTCACATTTTACTATGAAAATTATCAAAATTGCTTATACCTCTGCATACACCTTCCTGTTGTATATGTTTCAGTGTATGAAGTGATGCAGCTCAATGTGGTTGCCTCTAAATGAGTCGTTATTTAGTAAGATAAATTATATAAGTGGCAGAGTCATAATGGATTTATGCTTTGCTAAGACTATCACAGATTATTAAAGCTGGTGACTGATCAACAAAATTAGCATACATAATGACCACGCTGCAGGTTAGGTGCAGCAGCATTGACTAATCTAAAATTTAAAAATGTTTGTTGTTGTATTATCCACACACTACTAAATGCTGCATATGAAAAAACTTTATTTCCTTGGTGAGCTGTAAAATTGTTTCAAGCATAACTAAAGTTCTGCATTAATCATTGAATTAACTGTATTTTGTCAGATTTAAGTTAAATTGTGAAACCCTTATTTTAGAATCGTTTTCAGACCAAGCTGGTAATTCCAAGCTTAATGGACATCTATCAGTACTGTGTTGATTTTTTCCCCTCCACTTAAAAGCAAAGATAAACAGCTCAGCAATGTGCATTTTGAACAAAGGTGGAATTATTTTGTATATTTTGGGATGGGAGAGTACTTAGAGCAGAGCTGGACATAGATTCTGTGACCAAAGGCACTTCTGCACTGAGCAGATACTTATTTCCTTTGCAAAAAGATCCTGTAACTTGACCATCTACAGGGCAGCACTAATTGGGTGGGATCCTTCCTTTGTTTTCTCCCCTTCCTGAACCTGTTTGGACACCTGTACGTCCTC
The DNA here is from genome assembly GCA_013396755.1 of Sclerurus mexicanus. Taxonomy (NCBI): domain Eukaryota; kingdom Metazoa; phylum Chordata; class Aves; order Passeriformes; family Furnariidae; genus Sclerurus; species Sclerurus mexicanus. The sequence continues at coordinate 206,127 of VWZF01001531.1, read as the reverse complement.
AGGGGTGGAACTGGAGCAGTGCCCCAGCAACCCTGCCCTGCTCCATCCTCCTCCAGTGAATAGGTAAAGAACAACTGCTGATCAGGTACCCAGGAAACCTCTGCCAGTCATCAACACCCTGCCTGGGGTAATCCCCATGCCAGTGTGTCCTCAGGCTTTTGAGTCTGGTTTTGTTTGGTACCCAGCATAATGGCCCTTTTGGGTTCTGTTGTAATTAAAGGGCAGAGCAATAATTGTTACTCTTGTACCAAAATATGCTTCCATACATGTATTATGGACCACAGGAATTTCAGAATTCGGTGTACAATGCAATGCAAACCTGCCAAGGAAACCTGTCACACAGCTTCACTGTGAACTTTATCCATGTTATTCCAACCTGGCCTTGGACACTCCCAGGGATCCAGGGGCAGCCACAGCTTCTCTGGGCAACCTGTGCCAGCGCCTGCCCACCCTCCCAGGGAATAAATTCCTCCCAATATCCCATCTAACCCTGCCCTCTGGCAATGAGAAGCCATTCCTCCTTGTCCTGTCCCTCCTTCCCTTGTCAGTGGTCTCTCTTGATCTTTCATTTCAGCCCATCAGGTCTTGGAAGGTCACAATTAGGTCACCCCAGAGCCTTCCCTTCTCCAGGCTGGACGATCCCAATTCTCTCAGTCTCAAAAATGTTTAAGTATGCTTCAAGGTATACCGAAAAGAAAATAATTCACATGCAAGTGACACAGTATTTGTATTTATTTCCTTTTCCTCTTGAGAGTATAGCTGTACTTTAAGGAGTTGATCTTGGGTTTAGCAGTGTGGGCTCTTGGAGCAGTATCCTTTCATTAAAGAGAAGTATTGGTTCTTGAGAAGAAATGGTTCCTGCAAGGGGACTGATAGCACGTTCCTTTAACCCTGAACATTAGGATAAAATCCCTTACCTTCAGCTGTGGAATGGGCTGCCTGTCATTGGCAGCCAGCAAAGCTGAGCTGGGTGTCTTGTAGGTTGTTTTCTCAAACTTCACTTCTCTTGTGTGTTTGTTAGGGCTGGCGGTGAGCGAGGCCACCAGGAGTGTCCCCAGGCTGTTTCTTTCTGCACAGGAACAGGCTGCCACTTGTGAGTTGGGAGAGATGCTCCCTCTGTCCCTTCCTGACAAAATGCTGGGAGGACATTTGCCTTCACCACCTGTGTAACACTCACTGGCTTGATTATCTTAATTGCTTCCCAACTCTATTGCAGCATCTCCTTCCAGCAAACAGCCTGTCTCGGTTAAAAGATGGGCTGCTCAGGATTGCACTAAACCCCGTGGTTGTTCCCTTGATTTATTACTTTTCCAGGTGAAAGCACACATCCTTGTCCTTACCTTGAAATTTTCTCAACTAAACCCTGTGGGTCTGGTGGGTCTTCTTTAGATTTAGGAGTTGGTTTCCCTGTTTGGGTTTGCTTCCTGTAGCCCTTTATTCCCCTTTCTTCAAACCTAGTGAATATTTGATTGGAAACAGATTTTACACCTAAAGAAATGTCAAAATCACCATGCTATATAAAATAAGAACAGAAAAGCATTTTATTTTAATTCTTTAAAAGGCCTTTGATTAAGAAACAAAGCAAAGAATCTCTTTGCTCCATCTGAAAGTCGTGAATGTTATTTCCTTTTCCTCGATTTGAGGCAACAGTACTCCTGTAAACTTTTTTGTTTTCAATCCTTTTTTTTACATATGCCTTCCTCCTCTTCTATCCAGCTCATTTTATTGGATGTTTTTGTTATTTATATCTGTCTTAAGTAAAAGGTACTGTCATAAAGTTACCTTCCTGTTTGTCCTGTAGGTTTCTTAAAATAGATATTGAGTGTGGGGTGATAAAATTGTACTAGAAAAAAATTGCTTTACTCAGTAGAGAAGTCCTAAATGATAACACTGATTGATACACAAATTTCACATAAATCATTTGGTACATTGTCATTGTTTCTTGGAAAGCAGTTTTGTTTCGTTTGTGTGTGGTTTTTTTTGTTTGTTTTGTTTTGTTTTTGGTTGGTTGGTTGGTTTTGGTTTTTTAGGGTTTTTTTGGTCAGTCATTGTCCTGGAAAACTGAGAAGTTCCTTTCCATCCCTAGGGTGAAAACCTCTCCTCAAGGGCCCTTTTCCTTAAATTCCATGACACTGCATAGGAGTTTCATGCAGAATATTAGAAATTTTTAAAACTTAAAAGGGAAAAAAATGACTTTAAAATAAACCAGAGACAATAAGAAAATCACACAGCTGTGTTCAGGCAGATCAAACATTAGGTTGCACACTCCAAGAGGTGGTTTACTCATATGGCTTCTGATGGAGGGGAGATGCTTTCAAAACCAGAGCTCTCAGCAGCATTTGATTTTTTACTTACTGTATAAATTAAAAGTACAAAAATATATAATGCCAAATCAAAATTATAAACTCTGACTTCTGCTTTTTGTGGCTGGGTGGAGACTAGAACCCAACACACTGAAACAGAGGGAATGTATTTCCTCATAGTTACAAACGCCTTATTGTGTTTACTTTTTTTATGTCTGATTTATTTTACTCTGATAGGACATGTGTAACATGACAACTTCCAGTGCTTTGTAAACAGCAAAATGGCAATTTGTTCAGGGCTTTACATATATATATATATATATTTAGGAAAATGGGTGCAAAACCCCCTCTCCAGTGTTTTCCAGTGTATGTCCTAAAACAGCCTCATTTTTATTGTACTTAAATCTCTATCTAAAATCTGTGTTGTCAGATGAAAAGGGGATATGTGTCTGTGCATCTTGACTATGACCCTCCACTCTTAGAAGCTAAAGATCTAAATTTTCTTTAAGTAAATTTAAATAAAAACATGCTCAGAGATGGATTAGCCTTTCTGCAGTTTTGCTCCCCACTTCACAAGCCTCTTCCTGGTGACAGCTTTGCTCCTGTTCCTGTGAGGCTGCAGATAAAAGGGGCAATCTTGACCACCTGGGACTATTCATCACACTGAAATCACAGGGCCCTCTTTTGTATTCCTCCCAGATTTAAACCAAGTAATGCACCTTTCCCAGGAAGGTGTCCCTGTAGTCAACCTGCTAACCTGTTCTTCCCTTGTAGCTTATAAAAATGTCATTATTAGCTCATTTATAACTCATTGCCAATTCTGTCAGCATGTCATGCAGACAGAAATTTGGATGCTCATTGAGCAGCTGGTACTCATTGTTCTAGAAGTTTGGATGTCTAAGTATAAATTAAAATGGTGCCCATTTTTAATTGTCTTTTTTTGTTTTGGAATATGGAGTAAAGTACAAAGCTTATTGTGTAGATAGCAATTCTGTCCAATTTCAGCATAATTGAAATGAAAAAGAGGTATATGAGCATACATTTGTAAGTACTAGTATTTTGGAATATATTAGGAAAATAATAAAAATTTTAAATTACCATTTATTCCATAATAGTTTTTCTTAGCCTCTCTTAATCAAATAACTGCCTCAATCATTTGAAAACCACAGGGGTTTTTTTCAGGGTTGGTGCCCAAGGCAGAAAACCATGCCCATCCCAAATGACTCCCCATTTACTGCCATGCCATTCCTGTGTTTAGTTTGAGAGTTTTGTTTTAAATTTAATAAAAATATCAAACTTTCTCAGCACAAAAGTGAACGAGAACCTCTTTGGCAACTGATAGCTGATAATCTCAGATATCAAGAGTGACCATAGTAATTTCCATGATTTAATTATTTAATCAGACAAGTTATTGGATGTAACCAGCTCAAGCAAGACCAGGAATCTCAGATCTCTTTTGCTGGTACTTCTGCAGAGCAGGTGGTTGTGTTCAGCTTTGTCCATCCTCAGAAATCAGAATGGCCTGAGTGGGGACTAACGGGATGTGAGCTGGGGTGGAGGAAAACATAGATCTCAGGAAAATAAGGGGAGACACAATGTAATATAAAGCTGCATTTAACACCAGTGTTTGATTTGGTGTAACTTTCCTTACTGGGCTCTGAGGTCTGTCGTGTACTAGAGGAATCTGCTGATACTGCATAAATCCCTGTTACATGTGCTTTTGACAGTGAAATATGAGTTTGTGTTCACCACTGACACCTTTTTTCCAGTCAGAGGAGCATTTTGTGTCATTTCTACACCTGCCACCATGTACATTTGTTGTTCTCATTCTGCTCCTCTCTTTGCCTACAGCCTTGTCATTAGTGAACCCACCCATGGCAGTAAGGTAATTTTTGTCCCTGTAACAAATCTATTTGTTTCAGAAGGAGAAATAAACTCAATGTGTAGGAGAACACTTTTCAGCAGTGCTTTGGCTCAGCTCAGTTCTGCTCCAGCAGCTGAGAATTTGAGTCTTCCCAGCCTGCTTACCTGGATATATTATTTGTTCTGCTTATACAGTCCCCAGATTTCCCTCTGCTGATCCTGCAAAACTCCATAAAGGAAAAGCAGTCCTGGTTTGGTATTAGCCATACCGTGAGCTGTTGTCTCAGCCAGGAAAAAAATAGCCCTTTAATCTATATCCAGGTGTTCGATTCTCAGAAGGATACTCATTACTTGGGTTCCTGGGAGAGAAGGGTCAGGTCAGGAGTATCTGATTGCCAGCAATTTCCTTAAGACCTTTCCTGGGAAACACAGTCTGAGGGCTTTGGAGCAGGAGCTGAGAAAGACTGTGTGGAACAGTGTGCTTTTTATCTGTTTGTAATCCCCAGGGGTTCTCTCAGAGAGTGGTGGTGGCATTCAGGGCACTCTGCATTGGTTATTTCAGTTGTGTCCCACTGTCTCCATGCACTGTTGAGTACACCTCGTTTGCTGAAAACTTCAAAATAATAATAATAATAAAAAAGACATTTTGAATATAAAGCTGTTGTGCACTCCCTGCTTGATAGTTTACTTCGTTACACCTCAACAAATATTAACTCCTCTAGTTAGGCATAAAATTCTGTTTTAGAAAGAGTATAATTAACTAAATGGCTCACTAGTAGCTCATTGCTCCCGCAGAAAAAGCATCAAAACATTTTAGATGCAGCCTTTTAATTCAAACAAGGCTTTCAGAATTTTGATGAAAGCGAAACCCAGCTGCTGCACGGTGTGCAGTGAGAACACCAGGGCAACCTTGGGAAAATCTCGTGGAAATGGTGTGTTTCCCAAGGAGCTGGATGTTCTTGGCCACTGGATTTCCTTTGTTAAGATCCCTTGTTATTGAAGGTACTCTGTTCTTGGCTTCCAGTGGCTCCTGTTTTCTGCATGTGAAAGACTCCCAGCACTTTTTGTTGGCATTTACAGGAACACTGCCCTGATGTGGGAGAGGTAAAAGCAAAGGATGTACACCATGAGAAGGGTTTTGGGTAGTAAATAATTTTCTTGGCCAATTTGTTTTTGAAAAATCCCATATAATCCATGGAACAGGATTAAGTGCAGATCATGGAATCACAGAATGGTTTGGGTTGGAAGGGACAGAGGCAGGGACACCTTCCACCAGCCCAGGTTGCTCCAAGCCCTGTCCAACCTGGCCTTGGACACTCCCAGGGATCCAGGGGCAGCCACAGCTTCTCTGGGAATTCCATTCCAGGGTCTCACCACCCTCACAGTGCCCAGATTTTTACCTGGCTGCTTTCCCATCACAGCACACAGCAAACAGTTCATTTTATGTTTAGTCCTCATGCTAAACAAAGCTTATTGACAAGGGCTCTCCTCTGACAAAAATCACCTGCTCCTCAGTTTGCTGTGGACTGTAATTTACACCCGGTTTGATTTCAGCTCTGATGAGCCAAAAAAGGTCAACTCAAATATCATCACCTCTGTTTTTAAAAGGAAAGAAAATATTTTTGGGTTGGCGTAAAATGCAGATGGACTTTTAGATTAAATGGATTTTCAGTCATTTCACTGCACTGCCATTCATTTTTCATATGATGTGCCCTATTTTTATTTCCCTTTGTTGTTTTTTCTGTTCCCTTCCCCCCCACTCCGTTTAAAACTATCTCATTAGCCAGTAAAATTGAGGAATGTGTTCTGCCAAGTGTTTGTAAGCTCTGAGGATATTAACAAATCCGTAACCAAGCACAAGATGCCATCAAGATACAGAAGAAAATTAAATACACATCCTCTCTGTGTGCCCAGGAGGGATAAACTGCTATTGTGCACTTAGCTTTAACTTTTCATCAAAGCAAAGAACAGAGAACTGTTTCTTTCTGGAACTTCTAGTTTAGATTTCCAAGAAATGATTGAGGCTTACAGCTTTTAGGGAAATGTAAAAAGTGCTTGTGCCCACCAAGGACTCGATAAAGATTTTTGGCACTTGTGACATGAATACATCTGTCTTTTCCCTGTGTTCAGAGATGGAGGCAAGATTGCAAATGATGGAAATGTGATCTTCGATTTCCCACCTGCCTGTGCCTAAACTGATTTTGTATTTTTTTGAGGGAGAAATGAAAGGTGTTGCACAGCAAGCCATTACATCGAGCAGCTGACCTCAATTACTGTGGGCTGGTGACATTGTCTACATCAGACCAAGGGTAAAATCAGATCTGTGTCATGAGTCCCAGCATCTCAGGAGCCTTTCCTGGGGACGAGGGCAGTGATTAGAAGTTTTCCACTGCAGATTTTCTAAGGGCTGTGAGTGCTTTCAGCATATCCTTAAGGTAGTTGGGTCATGAGATTGATGTCAGTCATTTTCACAGAGCACCAGCAAAGTCAGAACTGCAACTGGCCTTTGGTTTGTGCTCATATGTGAGGGAATTTTGTTATTTCTGGGCTGTTGAACTGCTTACTGCTGGTTTGTTCTTTACTGGGTTGCAACACCTGGTGCAGGAGCTGCCTAATGAAAAACCCACTGTTTAAGCATGTAAACATCAACAAGCTGTTTTAATGTCCAAGAACTTTCTGACTTATAGTGAAGTTTTGATAATCTGAGGAAATAATAGGCAGAAAATCACCTTCCACTGGGAACAAACATCATTCCCACTGCATCCTGAGAGAAGGAGAGGCTTGTCCATCCATAGAATCATCGAATTATAGGATCATAGAATCACTAAGGCTGGAAAAGGCCTCTAATGTCATTGAGTGCAAGACTTAACCCAGCACTGCCTTGTCCCTAAATGCCACATCTACATGACTTTTTTCAAACACCAAGAATGGTGATTCTACCTCTGCCCTGGGCAGCCTGTTCTGATGCTTGACAACTTTTTCTGTGAAGAAATTATTCCTGATATCCAATCTAAACCTCCCCTGGAGCAACTTGAGGCTGTTTGCTCTTGTCCTGTCTTGTGTTACGTGGGAGAAGAGCTCAAGCCCCATGCTGGACCTTCAAGGAGATATTTGGAAGCTTTGGAGAGCTCAGGGGAGGAGATGCTTTATTGCTTCTCTGCTTATCGACAAAGACAGGGTAAGTAAGGGTGGAAGAAATGCAGCCACCCCTTTGTAGTACCTTTGTAGGTACTTCTACATGCATTGGAGGCATTTTTGTGTGCAGGGAAAAGGCCAACTGTGCCAATCTTCCTCTGCTCTTTGAAGTGACATAGACACTGAAGAACTGCACTGAGCATCCAGATAGGCTGGTGCTTTCAGGAGTTGTTTATATTGAATGGCTAAAATACATTAAATAGTTTTCTAAAGCAAGGTTGTGTCTTTAGCCTACTGAGGAAAATTTTGTCTGCCTTAAAATCACTTGCTGGTAAATTCCCCCTGGGCAGAAGAGTGTCTGTCTGAGTCTGTGCTCAGCTGGAGGGAAAGGAAGGGGCACAGGGGCGAGGGGAGAACACACAGTTCCCGTCTTCTGATGGGAGACAACCTATTAAACCCATGGTACAGATGGGATTTTGCAGCTGTTTCATGAGTTTAAAGGTGGGAACCCTGCCTGTTTCACTCTGTGCTGCTCCGTCGTTCAGCTGCAAGAAGTAGTGGGAGTAAAGGACAGATCAAGTTGTATTTTCATATTCTTTTCTTTTTTTAATAAAATGGTATGTCAGACAGGAAGGAGTGGCACCACTTTTCCCTCCTAATTCTCCTTACTGTGGCTTGCTAAAATTACTGCGGGAGAGAAGTGACATCACATTCATTAACCACTGGTTCATCCAGTCCTGACCCTTATCTTGGCAGCAGTGTATTAACCCTGACCTGTGCTATATATCTGTATCCTTTATCTGGGGTAGGAAACTGGAAGGGAAAACAAACCCCAGGCGCTTCCTTCCAGCAGTCTGGTGTCTCAGAGCTGAGCTGCCTGTGCCTCCCAGTTGCTGTTCCCATTCAGAAATACACTGATGTTTTAATTCACATCTTGGAATTAATCATCCCCTTGTTCCACATGGGTCTGAGGAACTTTAAAATCTCTGTCTGGGAGACAGGAGGTGGCTTTGTTTTTTTGAGATATCCTTGGGTAATGAGGTCAACGCAGTTGTTGCTATTAGTTAAAATAGTTGTTATCAGTAGAAATGGTTTTAGAGGAAATAACAGATATGTTGTGAAGGTTCCAGTGAAAGTCCATAGTATTTCCCTTTTTACACCACCAAAACAAGAGGCTCTGGAAGGGCTGCCTTGGTACATAACCATGCAGGTTAACAGGAGTCCAGGGACTGGGAGCCCATTGTGGCATCCTCAGATTGCTCTGGCCGTGCAACTCTTCATGATTTATTGTGTCAAATGGAATTTTGTATTCTGGGGCAGGTGTGGTGTGTTAATGAGTTAAAAATGGATGTTTTATGGGATAGTCATGGCAGTGTTTTTTTCCTGCTAATTCAGAGCTTGTGGGGAAAGAAAATAGCAATGGATTTTAAGACTGTTTTGTATAATTTAACAAAAAAATACAAAGCTATGCTGTAGTGATTTTAGTAGAGAAGAAATGGTCAAGAAGGACTCCAGGTGTTTCTCAGGTAATGATATTATTCATCTGCCTCTTCAGGAAACACAATTTGAAGTGACTGTGTTCATGCCCAGCATGCAATTAGCCTTTTGCTTTGTTTTGTGTGTTTCACCAGCAAACCACCCTAGAATAATACTCTGAATTCTCAATTGGTGTAATTCATTATATCCCCATTAACTTCCAGAGTGGCTGCTCTGGTTTACTCTGGCCAAAGTGTTCAGTTCTGAATATGTAATAAAAGTGTTATTCACATCAGCATTTTGTGCCCAGTCCTGGATGTTTTAATGTGTTTTTTGTTGACCAACAAAGAGGGTGTTGTGCACCACAGAGAAGGCATGGGCAAAGATTAGATGCATCTTTCTATGGTTTTGAACTTTATTCTGACATTTTTTTTAAAATGTCTTATTTGGAACTCTGTGTGATCTAATTTTTTTCCTTTTTTAAAATTTTTTTTATTATATCCCAGTATAATAGTGATTAATCCATTCCAATAAGAGAAAATTACAGGTTCTCAAATGTCTTTTTAGGCAAGTATTATGATCCTTAGAAACAATTTTATTGAAAGGCAAAAATTCTAGCATTGAATAATATCAACATTGTTTTTTCTAAGGATCAAGCTGTCACAGATAGCACTATTTAGGATAGCTGGAGTACTTTAAGATGAAGCCTTTAATTTGAGAAAATGTGGTACCAAGATTATCTGTTGTACGTCTCTTTTTTTCTTGGAAAGAATAAAAAATCAAATGAAACAATATTTTCTGCTTGTAGAACCTTGATATGGCTTTCTGTCATCCCACACATCAGCTGCCTAACCAAGTGACCTTATTCTGCTTTTGCTGTTAATGGGCTTAATTCTCTAAGCCTTTGTGGCCTGAAACACCTTTTTTTTTACTCTTTATTCTTCAGAGAATGTCATAAAAGCATTCACACTTACCAACATCTTCAGCAATTTTTTCTGGAAACAACCCACTAACGTTTTTTCTTTGATGACATTCTGTTTTTATAGTATTTCATCACTAGAATTTAGTATGTAGTTTGTATCACAGCAATCATCCCTTGATATTTTTTCCTGAAGCAAGGTGCCAAAGGAAAAGCTCTTTTCAGTCTAAATCGGTTGTGCTGAGGTGGGGAAAAGGAGTGTATGTTCGCACCCTTTGTATTTAAATCCCGTTTTCTCTAAGCTTGGTTTAGTGACAGGGAGACTGTATTACTTTTTATAATCAAACATTACCATTACATTAATTGTTGTTTTGAAGAAGTGTCAGGAAGTGTTTAAAATTTACACAGGGCCTTAATAATTTAAGTGAATTTTTGATGGTAAAGGGGCATGAGAATTGCCCAGTGTAATGAAAGGACAAAATACATTAAATATAGAAAAGGGGTTTTTTTCTTTCATATAGATATTTTGAGCTTGCATAAAATATTAAGCAGTGATAAATTATGCCTGTATATAGATATCTTTCTCTTTTTTTAGAATCACTGCATGGTGATGGAGAGGAATTCCATCAAGCTTTGCCAGTCCAAGCTGTGTTCTACCCTTAAGTAATTCCTCAGGCAGCTGCACACTGCAGAGATCTGGTCTGGATATCAGTAAAGCTTAGTAGCAAGACTCTTTATCATGAGCAAATAGTATTTTTCCTTGGCTGGAACATTTGGGGTTTGTGTTGTCAAGTGAGTTTGGTGGTTTAGGAGATCAAAACACTGTCATCTCCATTTTAATAAAGAATTTTGCTGGTGCCTCTTGGACCTGGTGAGGAAACATGGAACATTAGCACGGCTCAGGGCGTGATCCTGTTTTCTCTTGCTGAGGAGTGGAGTTTTTGCCATATGGAAAGACTATCCCAGAGTTAGTGGATCCCAGGGGAGCAAAGCCAGTGCTGTATAACAAGCCTGGCTATGACTTTCACCATCATACCACACAATTACTTCATGCTGCACCCTGGCTGTGCATCTCTGTTGTCTGATCAACTTGGGCACGTGGTCTTTGCCATTCACCCTCACCATCACCCTCTAAAATTGCCCCAGATATCTCCCAGCTTGTGAGTATCCACATATTTCATGGCATAGGTTGTGTCTTCCAAAGCTGAGCTCCTTTTCATCTGCAGCTTTAGCCAGACCAGGAGAGCCCTGTGTATGTCCAGGGATCTGGTGAGTTAAAACAGCCCAGGTCAGGCTGTAAACACAGCCCTGGGGTCCTGCCATAAGTGTTATGATCCACCCACAATGAATAATCAATGGCAACTGAAAATTGTGCCCTGTGTGTGTCTCTGCAAGTGTCTCAGAATGGAAGTTAAAACAACTTCTTAATTCCGATTGAGATGTGCTGGTTGATAATTTTTTGTTCATTGTAAATTAATGTCTTGTACACGATCAGATTTAATGTGCATTGCTCAGTAAATGTTGTAATAAATATTAATGTGTTGCTGCTCTCAGAGTACTTACCGAGATCTTTAAAATTCTTTAAATATATTCTCAGAACCTCTTAGAGGAGCCAAAATTACCTGTAGCGTTTTCCAAAGCAAGATTACCCTGTGATGTTGATTGAGATTGTGCCACTGCATCTGCCATAAAAACATTAATGTCACATCTGACTGAGGCACAGACCTTCTGTGTTCATCATTTCTGAATCCATTTTAAAGACCTTAATGGCAGCTGTATATGAAGACATGCCATAATGACATCTTAAATGCTGTCTTTAAATTCACATCATGAAAAGCCTTTTAGGAACAGTACATGGAAAAAAAAAAGAGGCAGGTAGCTGACAGCAATTTCTGGATAATATTCATGGTATGTCTTTTATTTAGTGGAGGTTTTATTTTAATTTCAAGATAAATAAATTTGTGCAGAGAGCTAATGGTGTAAATAGAACTTTGTTGCTGGTGACTGACATGTGAGACCTCAGGTCAGCTTGCTCATTTCACAGCAAATGCAGGGAAATGCATGGCAGAGTTTGGATCTGTCTCAGCTGGTTATACAAAATTAAAAATTACACAAAAATAAAAGATCTATAGCATATAAAATTAGGGGGGAGGGGTGGAAATAAGATCCATACATACAAAAAGCAAAATATAAATATTCCAAAAGTCCCTTCTGCAGGAAGATTATTTGTAAAGGGCACGAGTTTCTCATGGAAGGGTCTTTGAGAAGGAAGGTGTTTGGAATGTTATAATTCTGTCCAGGACCTTGTGTAGTCACTTTCTGGGCAATGATGTGCTCTTACCAGTCACCACAGTATACTCATCTTGTCTCAAAGTTTGCTCAAAGCAGGGAAGGGAAAGCAGAGTGGATGGAAAAGAAGGCAGGACAAAATCTTACATGCTTCACCCCAAATTTTTGATATTCATCACTGGAGCCCAGAGGATGCTGGAACAAAGCATGGGCTTTTCTGAGGTTGTGTCCCAGAGCCATGTCCCACTTCCCATTTTTTCACTTCATTATTCAAGACGTTCAGTAGTTTGGGCAGTGGTTTAATCTTTAAAAGGTTTACTTAAAATAAGTAAATATAAATATTTTAAAAGAAGAAGCCACTAAGCATCCCTCCCCCAAACAAACAAACAAGGAGACAAAAAAGCAAATCCTCCACGTTTTTAATTCAGGAGAGTAGTAAATTTATATCTATAGTTGCACAGTTTATAATGTTGACATGACCTCTGGTCCTGTCAGTAGCACTGTTTGATGGCATTAATTAGGCTTTTTTTTCCTTTCAGCTGTTTTCCATCATCATTGATTGGACTATTATAAAAACACTTCATAATCTTTCACATGTTGAAGAATCATACTGACCACCTAATGGCTCGCTGGGCCATTAGATCCCAGTTGGATCCCAATATTTGTTCTGCAGAACTGGCCCTTCCCTCATGCCTGCCCGCCCCAGGACTCAGCACTGCCCACAGTGCCAGGGTGTGTGACAAAGTCAGGTAACATCACTCATGGTTTGCACACAGGGAACTAAGATGTGGACGCTTATCAAGGACGAGGAACAGATCCCACATCCCCCTCAATGCAGTGCAGGGTTCTGTGTGTTGGATAACTTTGATCCTTAGAAAATCTCGTGTAATATGGGATGCCAGAAGGCTGGGGGAGTGGGAAAAAAGCCACTGAGCTTCACTCCTGCGTGTAGATTCTAGAAGATTTTGTCCATAAGTAGCTCCCCAAGTCTTTCCTGACTATCATCAAGTGACAACTATTCCCTAGAGGTGTGAAGAAATTAAATCACCACACTCTACAGAGCAGACACTAGTAATGGTGACTTTTAGTTACCACAGCCACAGACAGAATTAAAAGTGGGGAACTACAGGTAAAAAGCAACTTTCTGCTTTGATTATGGTAGTGGTGTACAGGCTGCTACATTTCCCTTCTACTCCTTTAAGGTTTTCTTGACATTTGTCCTTTGATGATGAACTTTTGAGGGATTATACTCTATCCCATCATCAATTATGTATGTTCACTTGTAAAGGACAGTTTTAATGTAGCTGGTTGGTGTTCCAAGGTTAAAATTGTGTCATTAATAAGGGACGTAGGGCTCATGTCACTGAGTAGATGATTTTAAAGCTTTAAATCTTTTTCTCTCAGAGAAAGCAAATGGGACCACATATTAATGTTGCTATGTAAATAATATAAGTAGAAAAATAGCTTTTGATGAGAATGTAGTATATTTGTTTAAAAGGTTTTGTGCTTCCTTACAGTGAAATACGGGCAAGCAAAGTTCCTCTTTAAATAGATTTTTATTTTAGATTTTTCCATCTGAAGTGTTTTCTCAGTCTCAAGTGGAAATATCCATGATCCAAAAAAACTGGACTGTACAATGTAATTGAAAAAAAGCTGAAAAGTACATGATAAAGTTATTGGTAGAGATTATTAATTTATCCACCATGAACTGCCATCATTGTGAAAACATACATTTTCATGTCATGAGTCGTGGCCTCCCTTGAGTTGTATTGATTTCCTGAAAGATTGTTTAATGGAGGAGGAATCTCTTGAGTGCCATAAGAGTGTGAGCTCCAGCTGTGCCAGAGCACTGTGGTGGGAGCGCTGGGTCTGTGATGTGCTGGGTGCAGCTCTCACCTGGTTTTTAAGGCTGCCCTCAGCACACAGGGCTGATCCCCCTGGCCTCATGACTCCTGTGGGGTTCTTGGTGAGGAAACTGTGTGCCCAAACAGCAGTGCAGGTGACTGTTCCCTACACAGGTTGTGGAGTCCCCATCCCTGGAAGTGTCCAAAGCCAGGCTGGACAGGGCTTGGAGCAGCCTGGGACAGTGGAAGGTGTCCCATGGCATGGAGTGGGACTGGATGATGTTCAGTATCCCTTCTGACCCAAACCAGTCTGTGATTCCATGACTACACAAAGGTTAGCAAAGTAATCACTGCTCTGAAGTTGGTAAATAATGTTAATTACGATTTTTTGCGTTCTTCTTGAGGACTGACTTTCAAGCGTGAGGCTCCAGATCCACACAGTCAGGGGTTAGGCATAATAACTATAAACATTGTGTGACATATGGGGTAACCTTGGAGGTGATCCTTGGAACCCAGCTCCCCAGGGCCTGGGTCAGCAGGGAGGGCTGACCAACACCAGCTGAGACACCAGAAAGACTGACTAGAGCAAAAACGATGGAGTTCCAGGCATGGGGTTTATGTTTTACATGCCTAGTGAGAAATTACGTTGGGCTCCACTACCTCACGTTGAATTGAAACATCATACCCCAGAAATTCTTTCTAAAGCTTCATGTTTTTGAGTCTGTCTGTTTTGTTGTTTTGTTTACTCAACCTGCATGCAGCTGAACATCTCCTGGGAATGCTGAACCAGGAGCCTGCTGCCTCCACCCTGGGTGGTACAGATGATCCAGATGGGACATCCTGGCAGTCCAGAGGATGACTCCAGCAGGCAGTCACACCCGGGACAATGAGCTCATCTAAACCTTCTTAGACTACGTTTTTAGTGCTGTTGCCTGAACTGGGACATGCTGGTTTTCTGGACGAGGGCGCATCCAACCATGGCACACAAAAATTAGCCTTAATGCAGAGTTTTTAAAAGACCTGAGGGTCAGAGGTGGGAAAGAAAGACTTCTAAAACTGCGTGCAGTCAATCTGGAATGGCAATGGGTTGCTGGAAAACTGGAGCTCGTGGTTGCTGAGCAGCCCAACTCGTGCCAAGTCAAAAACCACCTGAGCTGCCAGCTTTGATGCTGCTCCTGTCAAGCTACCTGTGGAAAATAAAGCAGGGAAAGCAACTTTGATAGTTACAAGATGGAGATCTTTAGATACCAAAATTGAAATAGTAGAATTTCACCTCTTCATAATGGAGTTTCCACCTGACCCTGAAAGATTTGGGCACATTGTAAAGCTTTCTCTTTGTGCTCTAAGGCAGGAACTAATTTTTAGGGGCTGTAGACACTGCAAATATGTAATAATTGTGTGGGGATTGATCTTCAAGATTGCTGGGTTACTGATAAATCATAACCTTTAGCAATGTTTATAACCAGGGACTTTTTTTAGATTTATGATATTACTAAAGTATTTTCAGCAAAACACATTATTATGGATTACTGAAAATTAATATCTCATTTGGTGGAAGTAGATACAGTTCATTGAAATCTCCCTTATCAGGGTATTTTTTCTAAAGAGGGATTTCTATTGCAGATCATGGTTTTGATAATTAAAATTAATGTGCACCTTCAGAGTCTCTGCAGGTATGTGTAAAATGCATTCTTTTTTTACCCTCTTATATTTTGATAGATGAAAAGACTACTTCATGCTTCCTGACCAAGCTTATTACTGAATGCTTGTCAAACTTACCCTAATATTTTTTGCCATCTAGTTTTAAGACATTGTGTGATGGCAACAGATGAGCATCTGAGTTGTCTTCAGTGCTCATTGCGAAGGAAACGCTATGGAACCAGATTTATATTTTTTTCTTTTTTTTTCTTTTATTTTTATTAAAGTATTGCATTTTAAAAGCTTTTAGAGAAGTGTGACATCAGAAAAAGAATAGACTGCAATTAGAAGGGTTGGTGGTAACACAGCCTAGCAGGGTGAAATGTAAACTTCCTTACTGAACCAAACACAATTTATAAATTTTGTGTAGCTGGGTCTAAACTTTTTACTGGAGTTGTTTTAAAATGTGTCTTCATAAACACTTCCCATGGAGATATTCTTT
Organism: Sclerurus mexicanus; assembly: GCA_013396755.1. Taxonomy (NCBI): domain Eukaryota; kingdom Metazoa; phylum Chordata; class Aves; order Passeriformes; family Furnariidae; genus Sclerurus; species Sclerurus mexicanus. The sequence continues at coordinate 190,158 of VWZF01001531.1, read as the reverse complement.
ATAAAAATAAATGTTAATAATGAGCTGACAGGGAATTTATAGAACCTCACTCTCCGCCGCCTTTCGGCCCCAGGGGATTACAGTGCAGTAAACCCAAATTTATACAGAGGATGAAATGTACAGTAGAACAGAACAAAGGGAATGCAGGAGGGTTCTTACTGTCTTCCTAAAGTTAAAATAGTGACATATTCCTGTTGCTGTCACTGGAGCAGTTGCATGAACAGTAAATACCAGTGTTTAATTTGGGATCTCTGGGTGATCTATTCCTTATGAAAAATGCCCGACTGTGTCCAGAATCTGTATACACAGGATAACTTCAGCATAGGTAGGAGTGGTGTTTCCTAAATTGCCTGTCAAGAATGACTTAATCCTGCTCTGCAGATATTCCCGAGTCGTTGAGAGGTGTTAATTTCCATACCCATTCATTTAGAAGACTCTGCTGAGACTGTCAAAGAGATGCTAATTATTATCAGCCATGGTGATCCCTCAGGAATTAGGCTGGGATTGAAAACTGCTGTAATTGCTGAAGTTACTCTACAGACAAGGATTAAAGTGATGAGTTCTGCTCCCTTTCTGACTTCTTTCTTTCCTTGGTAGCTTGGGGAACAGCTGTCACAGGCAGTCCTGGTGCTCTTCAGGTGATGGCTTTGTGACCACTTCGTCATCTCTCAGTCTCCTGGTCCTGGTTTTAAGATAAATCACCAGCTTCATTAAAGAGAGGCAGCAGAACTTGTAAGTTCAGTTGATTAACTCCATGCAGCGACACACAATGCCTGGAGTTGGACAGAATTCAACTAGGAAATTCTGCTCTGAAAGGAATTTAGGGGACCCACAATAGTGTAAATATCTGAAAATCTGAACAAATTTTTGTAACCCTTTAATATGCTGATGAGAAACCTAAATTTTCACTCAGAGGATAAATTAGAATTGACAGAGTTCTGTGCTGCTGTTGATAAAATCTCCAGGACAGGAGATCATTTTAAATAAAAGCTTTCCTTGAGGATAAATACCTGTGTCCTTTATAAATCTTTCCTTTTCCATTCCAGTAATAAGCAAAGTTTGTTTTTGTATTTTTATAGCTGCACATTCTTCATTGTGAGCAAAGCTAAATATGTTTCATTTGGTGGTATGTACCAAAAATGTGAATGTTCCTTGAATCCATTTGATCCTTTGTTCTATCTCAAATATATGATAGCAAGGTGAAGAGAAGTTGTGCCTGTGACTGCGTTTCCTGTGGGTAAAATCTCATGAATTGCATCTTTTTTCCATGCTGGTGGTACACACCTTTCGTAATTTGGACGTGGAGGATGTGTATTCTGTCTGTGTGAAGCTGGGTCATTGTAGGCAATCAGATTGTTCAAATTTGGAAGTTCTTCTTACTTGTTTTGCTTGCTTTGCTCCCTCTATACACTTTTTTATGACAAAAGTACGCTTCTAGTGCTGCTTTTAGTCCTTTGTTGCTGTACTGTGAGGAGCTGGATCCTGTTTTCTCAGTCGTTAATACTTAGACAAGTCACAGCTGTAGAATTTTCATTACAGCTGGTGAAACACAGAGAACAAAGGTGCATAGGGTCCTTTGGGTTTTTGGCTTTTTTTCCAAACTGAAAAGTGACTATGAATTGGAAGGTATTTATTTTTAAACAATTGACTCCTGTATACCAAAATAAAGTAATACAGAAGTATTTTAAAATCTAACTGGACTGCCTATCTTGAACTAGGCTACAGAAATTCACTTTACATGCCTGTAGTTTCAGACATTATGATGGTATATTAGCAAATGCCTTGAGAATGAGTTCTGGCATTTTTCTGTATTAAAGGCACTTCCTGTTTCCAGGTTCTCAACAACTATAGGACTGTATTGATTTAATTTCATCCCGAGTCTATTTTCAGTTATTTTCTAGAATATCCTATCTTATTTGAAAACTCCCTCTACCCATCAATTACCACTCTTCAGAACAACAACAACAAAAATACAGCAGGAGTTTTTATTTAAAGTCTTCGATCTTAGCACAAATATTCTTTTAGTACTTGAGCTATGGTTCCATTTCTCACTCTCAATCTTATTTCTTGCAGTTACCCACCTGCAGAAGGTATGTTATCTATTGGGAGCATTTTGTTTTCTTGGTCAGTGTTTGTTTTAGGTGGTTTAGCCACTGACTTTCATCAAACAGTACTCTTGTCTGTATCCAAATTGCTACTATTCTTCTCAAAGATATAACAATAATTCATGTTGCATTACATAATGTAAAAGTAAGAAATTTAATTTCCTGAGGAGTAAAGGAACTTCACTTCCTTAAAATAGTGCTGAAATCTAGACAGAAAATATTTGCAGAATGAAAAACTAGGTCTGTGACTAAGACTGTCTCTCATTTTTCCCAATGATTTTGTGTTGAGCAATGAATAATATTTTGCTGAAGCTTTCTCTGGCTTTTAGTCAAGTACTGTAAATGAATTCTTAAATGGGAATTGTTTTTGGGCAGCAGTAGTGGGTGTGTGAGTCTTATGGTGACGCTTCAAGTGTGTGCCCCCTTTTCAGTGGCACTTCGGAGGGGTAGTTTGGCTTAAAAGAAGGAAACAAATCAAAAAGCCCCAAGTCTGTGGTGATCAGCCCTCATCTATGAGCCAGTCTGCTGCTAGTTGTAAGATTGAAAAGGCCTTTTTCTTGTTATTATTAAAAGGAACATTCTTCTGTAGAAAGCGGAGAAAAATTCTCTTTTAAATTGTTTTTGTTCTGTGTCTGAACAGAAAACAATGCTGAGCACGAGGGCCGTGATCACCACTGCATATTGCACAAATAAAACAGAGACATTTTTTGTTTAACATCAGCATCATGTAGGTTTTGTATGTGAGGTTATCCTCTGGATCTTCTCCTTGGCCAAAGCAGAGCGTGTGGGAGTAGGACACCAAAAAGGAAGGATAAGAACTGTAATGTAAAATTGTTCAAATTGTTGGGTTCTTGACAGTAAACAGTTTTATATGCATTAATTATGAAGAGGCCAACTTTAGGCTATGGTGTTAAACTGTATAAAATAGTGTAAATTGTGTAAATGTTAGATATACTACCCCCAGTGCCCTGCAGGTAAATAGTGACTGAAGTAAACATGTCTTCAACATTTAGCACTGGAAAAGTAACCCTATCTAGTTAAAGTTTAGTGTGGGTATTTAGGCTGTAGTTTAACCCTTTTCAGCACTTATTATGGGAATGTGTCTTGTCCTGGACTTTGAAACTTGTTAATTAAACTCGTGCCTTGAAAATACGTCAGCCAATACCTGTTGCCACCCTACAGATACCTGCAAGCCTGGGATCTACCATAGTGCATTCTGGTAAATATTTAATATTATTAAATGGTAAGGATGTGCTTCATTGTAAGCAGTGGCTGTAATTTAACAGTGCTCTTGGTCATGAGCACGTTTTTTTTGAGAAATGGTGAAAATGCCAGTTGTGGGTTTGTGTATCATCTTCCTGTTTCATTTCCAGCAGATGCAAAAGGAATGAGGAAACAGGACTTGTTATTTCTGTGAAAACCTTTTTGTATTGAATCTCAAATTATGGTATCTTTCACCCATGTCAAGATTAAACCTCCCTAAAATGCACAGAAAGTAATAATCAGGGAGTTTACCATAATTGCATCAGCCTCAGTCACCACATTATTATTTAATATGTTTCAGTTGAAATTTGTGCTGTTTTGGATATCATTGTCTTGAAAATTATAGGTAATCAGGGATTTTACTTTTAAAGCAGGCATATCAAATGAAACTAGGCTACAAGATGCTGATAGCTGGAGTAGCAATGCCTACATAACTTCTGAGTGCATTAATAGGGGCTTTTTAGGGAGGGCTTTAGCTCAAGGAAGGATCTGGGTTTCTTGAGCTTTGAGCTTCAGGTAGGTAATTGTCAAAGCAAAGAGAGGATTGTGTTTTAAGAGTGTATAATGCATATTTTATGAATTTACATGGTAATTTATATATAAGCCAGGTATGAAATCATAGCTCAGATAAATGGATGTGCACAGAGCCTACTTTACTGGGGATTTGTGAAAATCTAGACAGGTTAACCAGGTTGGGGTTGCTGATCTCACTGTCCACCGACTACAAAGAAGCATTGGTGGAAGCTTTTCTTTCCAGTTTACATTTAGTCTCTTTAAATGCCCCTTTATGCCATCTTCAGACACAGACTGCTCCCAAACCTGAGCCCATCTTAGCAGTACAGAGGTTTTAATAAAAATAAAATAAAAAAGGAAAATATTTTAAGGATTGTATTGCAATACTCCTTATTTGGCGTTCTTTTCAACTTTGGCCCTTTTTCCCTTTGGCAGCACCGGAGAGAAGGGATTCCTCCCTTCTGGGGAGCCCAGACATGGGTGACACGGCTCCAAGAAGGAAGAGAAGGCAAAGGGCAGGAAAACCTGCTGGAACAGGGCCTAAGGTGGCAGCTTATGAGGCAGAACAGCCACATGGAGAAAAGTAAGCAGTTTTCTAATGAATTCCAATGTTTCTGTATCGAGAGACGTCGTGGGGTTTGTTGTGTTCCCCGCTCTGGATGAGCAGAGAGGTTGGGGCTGGTCCTTTCCACCCTGCGGTTCTGCCTGTGAAATTTCAGTGGACATTTCACAGTGCCATGCTCAACAGACCAGAAGTATTTTCAAATCTTTTGAAAATTAAATCGCAGGGGAGAAACAAAGTCATCTGTAAACACGAGGGTGTCAGAATTTGTGACACTTAAAGGTATTTTCCTTCTTATGTCGATTTCGAAGTCTGGAAATGTTTCCAGGTGACCTGGGAGGTGCTTGGTTATACACAGAATTACCTGCAATATGTTTGGTGGTATTTTTTTTAAATACATGGCAAATTACATTTCAAAATACTTATTTTTGGGTTTTGTCTGTAATATTCCATGGATAAAAAACTGTCCAAACAGACATGGACACAAGTAGATTACAAAGTCATTTCCCATGATTAGCAAAGATTTCTGTTTAAATCATCAGGAGAATTATCTTATGTTATTATATTTTGACGTAGAAGGTTGTGGCTTGATGCCAGCTAGGAATGTTTAAATATACAGCCCTGCTTTATTAGTTAAAAACTGTAATTTTTTAGAATGGTGTAGAAAAATGCCAGATTCTGCTTTTCTTTCTTTTGCAGTCTAGTACATCACAACATAAAATGCCATTTCCCCTTTGCATGTTGTCAGTTTAATTTTGAAAGTCTGCCTCTGTTTGCCTGAAATTCAATTTCACTCTTTCTTTAGTATTGAATGTTGAAGAGAAACCTATGGATGAAAATTGTTGCAGGGGAGTACATGGAGGCCTTGGACTGAGTAATCCTGTGTCTATCTGAGTCCCCTGTGTAAGGAAACGACTAAGAAGATACTGATATTTTTGTTTTAATTCCTCGAAGTAAGGCAAATGTTAGAAAAAGCCAAAAAAAAACCAGAACAACATGACGTTTTTGATATGAAGCATTTCTAATATGATTACAGATCGAGTCAGAGCTCAGTCTGAAGGGTGTCCCTTCTTCTGGGCTGTAATAGGATTAATTACATTTTAAGGCTTGCCACATGGGACACCCATTCTATCTCTGTCCCCCTTTCTGGACTGTGTGGCAGTGGCAGTTCTTTGGTTAGATAGGAAGACACAAAACCTCCCCATTTACCTAAGAGGTTACAAAAACTGAACAGCAACAATTTCCCCTTCTCTCATTACTTTTCTCACCATCCCTCAGGGTTTTGATCTTCATCTTTAAGTCTTTTGCCAGCTGCTAATCAAGTTTTCAGTCAATTTGCTTGGCTAATAATTTTCACTTCCCTTCAGCCTGTCAAAAGCAAGGGGATGTAGGATAAGTTGGTAACCTGGTTTGCAGATAGAGATGTTCCTTTTTTTGGGAAGCCTCTCAGTAATCTCTTCTGATGCAACGCCGGATCCTAGATGGTGCAAAAGGGCTTCATCTTAAGATGACAGGATGTTGGGGTCCTGCCCAAAATGTTTTCCAGTATTGTGTCATTGAGCAAAACACAAAATGAGTAACCCAAGCAAACCACCCCATCCTGCTGGGGCGGCGGGGAGGCTGGGGAGCAGTCAGCCCCTGCATTCCTTCACCTTTGGAAGTGCTCCATCACAAACAGGGCAGATGTGCAGCCCCTGGAAGCGTGTCCTGGCTTTCTGCTTGGCAGGAGGATCAGATGACAGATTGTGATCAGGTTTGCAAATGCACGAACGAGCCCTTGTTTCTGAGCTCTCCTGCACAGACCTGCAGAAGGGCTAAGTTCTTTAATGTAAATACTAAGGTAAATGCTTTATAAATAAGGTGCAGTCTCACAAAATCATATCCCACCGTTCTTGCTTTAACAATTAGAGGTTATTTGGAATTATTTTCCATCTGGAATTTCTGGCGACGCCACTGGTGTTCATTTCATTTTCTCCAAGCAAGTGAAGTGCTGTCACAAACCCATCATCAGGAGCCTAATGCTGCCTTTTGTTACTGCATCATAAATTGATTGATAAAAGATCCCAAATCAGAAGAAAAAATACCTCTTTACCAGAGGAAAGCATCCAAATTTTTCTTTTCTCCTTGACTTTCAGATTGTTGTTTGAAAACACAGTGTTTTTCAATGCAGTCATTGTTATAACATAGGAGAAATTATGTCTGTTACATATTTCTCGTAAGACTTTAAAGTATGCTAAGAAAGTGGCATTTATCTTGAAGTTAAGAGCATCTAAAGTAAATACTGAGTCATGAAAAATGAAAGCATTCTATTTCTGCAAATATTTTAGGTTTATGGATGTTGAGGCTAGTTATGTGGCAATTCTCTAGTCCCTTGGAATGAAAATATATTCTTAGATATGACCAAGAATACTCAGAAGAATGCAAATAAAAATCTGTTTGACATAGAAATTAGAGCAAAAGGAGAGCTGCCTTTCTCATGCTTTGTGTGTGAGTGCAGTGGCAGGAAAGGCACTTGAATTGTGTTTATCCATATAGACATCTAGTATTCTTTAGTAATTTGTTCAAGGGCTAAATCAACATTTTTAATGAAATTTCGTTATGTGCTTTGGATAATATCAAGTTTAGTGAAAGTAGCTATGAGATCAGCAAAGAGCTGGACTAGGATTTGTGGAGCAAGATTGCTAAATGAACTGTTCAATTATTTGCTGAAATAAAGATGTACTTTAGGATAAATCAGAAATTTAGAACAATTAGTTGGTCAGTGAACTGCCAAGATTTTGAGTTTTATCCACTCTCTAGCAGGTGGTTTTTCAGATCTGATATTCAGTGAAAGGAAATGTTTCTTTAGGCAGACGGATGTTACTTATAGTTAATAACAGTTGAACTGTGACTCTTAATTTACATGTTTTAAAAATGTGACAAAGGATGGATGGATCTTACAGTTCAAAACATCACTGAGGCAGGAAGTTAAATAAAATTACCCTGATTCCAGTAAACTGTGATGGTATTGGTGAAGCCTTAACTGTAACTTAATATATGGCAATTTCCTAAGGTGCAAAGCAGAGATAATATGTAAGTCAGGTTAAGATGCAAATTCTCCTTTTCACGATTTGCATTTCATAATTGGAGGAGAGAAATTATTAAGAGTGTTCCCAATCCACTGTTAGAAATTATGCTTATTGAGGCATTACCCAAATCTCTCCAGGGGCTGCATGAATGACACTATTAGCCATGTGGAATTGGCATTCAATGCAGAGGCTTAAGTGTATGGCCTGTCAGCCTGCATCCTGTAAATAATTGGATATTTCCATAATATCTTCACTTTAAAACTATTTGAACCTATTTGAGAGTAGATAGTGTCTCCTGAAGATGACAGAATTTTTGATATAATGTTAAAAATGAAGCACAATCTGTGGTCACAGACTACAGTGGAACAGAGCTGGAGTCTCTATGACTGAAACAAAAGTAAATCAGGGAAAAACCTCCTTTTCTAGAGCAACTTACAACTTTTACTTTGCTTCCACAAGGGAAAGTTCTATCTTTCTGATTTGCTTTAACAAAATTGGTTTTACTTAATGAGTTAGGAAAAGGAAAAACTTTTTTTTTCCCTCTGCCTGTCATATTTTACTAATAAAGGATTTATTTTATGGTCCTTATTCACACATGGATTTCCTACGAGGAAGGCTTTCCTGGATAATTTCTGTAAGTTGCTCTGTGTATTTCAAAGTATAATCCATTCCAGCTGCTTAATAGTATTCATAATTTCTCTACTATTTAATGCACATACAATTGCAGAATGGCTTGGGGGAAGGCATCTTAAATACAGGAAAAACATTATAATGGATGCAAATATGCTGGACTCCCCTGGGATGAAGACTAGAGAAAGCCAAAAAATGTTATTGTAGAGGAAGTGTTTCATAATTTAGAGAAGCAAGTGTTAAGAAGTACTTTTAGTTCAATTGACTGGAAAATAGCAGGCATTGTTTGCTTGTCTTTTTTTTAATAGAAAATTGCCTGTTCACACCAAGCATCATGACTCTGACTTATTAGTTGTTCTGCATACCAAAAATTTAAGTTTCATTAAGTCTAGTTTTGTACATTTGATTAATCCATTACTATTTTTTAAAAAATAACTCAAAATTTGACTTTTGATGGCTTCACATGTTTTGCTGGAGTGATAAAGCAGAGTGACTGTCAGAACCAGACCTGCATTTCAATTGAAGGAAAGAGATGCTTCCCCTTAAGTTCAGTGTATTTGGCTTTGCTGAAATACTGAGATGCAGTCAATCTGATTGCTTCTTTGCCACCAGTAATTAAAATATTTCAGTTTTTTTTACACATAAATGCTGCTTTTTCAGAAAGTCCGAAGGCTTCAACATATTTTAGGGGTTCTCAGCAGCATCCAAGTAAATCAAAAAGCCATATCCAGACTGCTGACTGGGTGTTTGGAAGCCCCAGGAGCTGCCAGGGGGTGTTTTGTGCCACCTGCATGGCCACCAATTTCTCCATCAGAGGAGGCCAAACAGGGAATGTAATTTTTACTTTAAACACGATTGTTACGGTCCTCACACTCGGTGTTTGTTCTTGACTTCAGGGCCTGATTAAAGTTAGTCATGTGTGTAATTGTGGGTAGAAGGAGCTGCTGCATAGTTTTTGCTTGTTAATGATAAATGTGATTTTTTTTTTTCAGTTTTCATACTCTCTGTGCCTTCAAAAGGTTTTTAGGGCCTTCATAGGTATATGTAACTTATTTCAAAAGGCATCTTTTAGCATTTTATCCCAATACTGTAATAAGCTGGACATGTCTTTCTTTTGATAACCTTCCACCCCCTTAAAAGCACTCAGAGCCTGTGGTGAGCCAGCAGCTCCTGGGGGATCCTCTCCCTGCATTTGTTTAATTTATTGCTTGCGGTCCACATTTTTAAAATCCTAATGCAACGTTTATTTAAAATGTGGTTTGCCACCACCAGTGACTCAGGTAGGAGAAACCATAAATTTGTCTTGGAGCTGGGCATTCTCAGAGGGTTACACACAGGCATCGCTTTTTTCTGTCTCACACAACAATTAATTCTTCTCGTAAACGTTTAACCAAGTGAATTTTGGGCTCCACTGAAAATGATACCATAACCTCCCATGCTCCAGAGGGGATATAAAGTTTACACCACAGCTACCCCCTTTTAAAGAAGGATGTATTTAAGAGCTCAATGTTGACATGTCACTTTTTTATTTGTTGAGTGTATTTATTTAATACAATAGGGGAGGACTGGCCTGGTGTGACAGACACTGTGGTCACTGGTGTATTGGTGAGCCAGTGCACTGTCTGTGTACAGCATGGATAAGCTCATTCCTGCCATTGTAAATTTATGGAATGCAGTGTTTAGAAAGGTTAACTAATTCAGGCTGAAATGTAAGCAAGTTAAAAAATCTCTTAGAAGAGGATGGTCAGCTTTGTATGAGACTCTAATGTGAGTATCAAACAAAAAAAAAATTAAATAGTGCATTAAAGCCTCTGTGTTTCATACANCCCCTTCCTTTTAATTACAATACTGCAGAAATCATACAAAAACCAAAATAGTTGCAAAAAAGTGGTTTAAAAAATGTGGAGTAATTCTGTGTTCATCTGGAACGAGTACACCAAAGTACAGGTTTTTCCTCTTGGTGACTGTGCATTGAGTGTCTTTGCCTTAACTGAGCAGTAGATAATTAAGGTTCCATCCACATGGGTGATTTATTTCCATGGGAAGTGCAAGGAACTGGTATCCACGGCCATCATTTCTCCTGACTCCCCAGGGAAAGGTGGGAAAATATGAAGGCTGAGAGCCCAGGGCAGGAAAAAAATTAACATTGTCTGCTGACCTCCAAGGCTGCAATTTCTCCTGAGGAAAGTCTCTCAGCTCTCTAGTTTGTAGCACATCTCACTGGTTTTCGTCACTGGTAATAGCTCAATAATTGACTGCTGATGGAGAAGTTATTGCTCAGTAAGACTGACAGGGCTGTACCCTCTGTTTTCTCAGGGCATGTTCTTTAGAGCAGGGGTTTATTGCTGTGACAAATGTGGTGAGATATGTGTCTCCAGTGATTCATCTGTAATGTATTTCAGTGAGGCTGGTGGCTGTGAGATTACAAGAGGATAGCTTAAAAAATGGAAACCGTGTCTTCTCCCATTACCTTTCTACTGAATTTTTGGTGTTTTCCCCTTGCATTTTTAACAAAGGTTTTAAATTGGAGTGATGTTTGACCTGAACCTTGTATTTTAAGCCTCTCTTAAGTAGGTTGTGGGTTGGTAAAGTTTAATTTATCGCACTGAGCATTAGTTTCTTGAACCTGGCTGGGGTGTCTTGACGTGGGAGGCCAAAGAATTTCTCCTCAGGAGTAAATTACAGTAAGAAGGAGGAAAGATTCTGTGTGGTTGGGCTAACCAGCAGTGCTGGAATAGTTATTGGCTTTTGAAGTAGGCCATGCTACAGCATTTTCAGTCTTTCAGGGGAAAGGGTGGGAAGCTGAGAGAAGGAGATTGCGTTAAAAACAACAAAGAAGGCAATATTTGAAATTCCATGTGCATCCCTGTGATTAGGGTACGGGAGCAAACATGCACTTTCTGAACCAACACTTCTCTAAAGGGCTCTTGATGCTGTCAATTAAACCTCAATTTCCTAAAGCAGCTTTTCAGGCGGAATTATTTTCACATTATTTTTAATACGGAGAAGCAGGTAATGTAGATGCCTGAGATTTTGATTATACTGTTGGCAGGAGATTAAGATTAGGCTGATGGAAAGCCTAAGTAGCTGTGCTTGCGAGCTCAGCCCTGATGTCAAAGATAGCATGGACGGGAATGAGATGAAAGCTTGGCTATATTAATGAGATAAAGCTGCCTTAAATATCTGTTTTTATTGTTCTTTAGACTGGCCATGAAGCATGTCTTCTTTAGTGGATTAAATTAGAGTGTCCCATATAGCACAACCATCTGTGGAGACCAGTAATCCCTTAAATCATAATGGACCCCAGGAAACGAGCTGGAGAAAATCCCACGCACAAAAACACACTAAAACTCAGGATCTGGGAAATGATTTCACAAGCTCCTGCAAAAGCTCCTGCTCCAGTGAGGTGATTGCTCAGTTCAGTGCACTTTTCAAAATTCAGATTCACTGTACGAGTGTTTTGATTTTTGTTTGTCCTTTTTCTTTACTTAACTTTTCACCAATGGGTCACCCCTTTCTTCCCTTCCAAAAATGTCCCACCTCAGCAAAGCAGGGCAAAAAAAGCTATCATTTAGATTTAGCAGGAATTTCTTCATGCTAAAATAAGCACTTAAACTTTTGTTTAAAAAACCACACAACTGAATGCATGGAACTTATTTTTCCAGTAGAGGCTTCAGCTATCAAACAGTAAAGGTTGTGTCCAGGCTGCCTATTTTTCTTCATCTGCTTAATTTCCCTGATTACTGTTGACTGTGAATATCTACACCCAGCCAGTGAGAAATATTGTTATCAGGACTTGGTTGTCCCTCTAGACCTCCTGTGTGAGATGCATAAGGATGCTGTTGAAACTGCATGAAATACAGGTATCAGGATGTTTTCTTTTCCAGAACCCTTGAAATCTAGTCCAAAAACAGGGGAAAAGGGGAAAAGGACTCCCAAGTGAGCAGGTTTGTACTGAATTTTGTTTTAATCCTGTTTCTGCCTCACAAAGTGAGTCGAACTCTCAAAATGACTTGGAGAAGCAGCAAGGAAAGGTCCAGAGCACAGAGAAGGGGAAGAGGTGACACTGGACATGTTTCTGAGGAGAAAAAAGAGAGGGACCGTGGTGAGAGGCACTGACTGTTCATTTGTTTTCCTATTTGCCACTTATATATGCTTCCCCAAAGCAGTAAATCAAGCACTTGAAGCCCATAACAATGAATTTCCAATAACACTTAGAGCATCCCCAGGTCTGGTCCGGATGGATAAATATTCATAAATTTATACACTGTGACTAATACATACGGAATGAGCAAATGCACTTTCATGGTCGGTTGGAGGGACTCATCTGTTTCTGTCAACTTGTGTCAGAATTCAGCGTGACATTAATCAGGATCCTTTCTGATGGGTTCTGCCATCTGAGGAAGGCCATATAGCACATAGTTATGCATCAGTCCAGAAACTTGTAGAATAAGAGGAAGAGTTGCACAAGTCATGTGTCTCTTAAATTAATTTAACTACCCTTCAATCTCCTTAAGCATAAATAAAAATGAGCTTATTAGAAGCTGCAGGAGGTACAGAATTAGATTAGTATGATCCTTGTTTAAATAGAATACTGCTGACACACTTCCTTGATTACTTAATAACACTTAAAATAATTCCTTACTTTATTAATCTGTCAAACCATTCATAACAATTTTCATGTAGCTGTTGCATCGTTCAAGCTTATACATACAACCAGTAATTTGAAAATTAATTACATGCTTGTATTTTCTTCAGATTGTTCACTGCATATCAACTCATATAAGTGGGCTTGGTATGAAACTCAAGGAAAATGGTCAGTAGTAGAAAACGATCAGCAACAGAGTCAATGTTAAATAGCAGAAGTGAAATAAAATTAAGTCCTCTTTTCAAAATTGTTTTAATCGAGGTACTAATGTGAATTAAAATCTGACAGTACTCTAACCATTGACATCAATTTTCCATTCTCTGCTTTTGGAATGAACACAGTAACAAAAACTGAGGAAAAGGGATAAATGTGGGTAAATTTGGGAAGGGTAAGTTTCATTCTAGGCTTCATTCTAGAAGGAGATGAGATTTCTCATGTACTTCTTTAAAAGCTTTTAATTATTCAAGAGTGTAGAAATAAATATTTTATATACCACTTATGTAGATACCAGAAAGAGAATTTGACATCAAAGTAAGAGACCTATCTGTTAAATTAAAAAAATGGTGCCTCTGGCCTTGTGTTTATCTAGAAAAGATAGAGTAAAGAAGGTATTTAACTTGAGGAAATAATCTGTTTACAAAGGTGCTAATTGTAGAAAAAGGTTGAAAGAAATTTGGGTGATGTTTCAGAACATCTCTTCCCAGAGGGTGTTCACTGAATTTAGCAAAAGTTTAGGAACAGATGATTTTTTTTCTTCCATATTAAGAAGTTGTCCACATACTCTTTAAAACTACCGTCTTCTGAATTACTATTTGGCCACAGGAATAAAACTCTTACCAGCACTTAGTTCACATTTTGATCTCCCCCACTCCACCCCCCAGATTCCTAAGCACCACTGCAGAATATTTTCACAGGGGTTATTTTTTGGTCAGGGAGGAAAATGGTACATTATTCATCACTTCAATGTTCCGCCACAACTCACTAAAACCTTGAAGTTGCACAAGTGTAAAACTGAAGTAAAGTGATGATAAATCATGTCACTTCATTTCTAGTGGTGATGTGAACCATCCAGAGTGTTATTGCATTAGTCTCTCTGGAGTGGCTCCCTGGATAACTATTAAACTACCTGAAAAAAAAATTCTACTTTTATTAAACAATCCTGAAAAATTATATATTTTATAAAAAAAGTCCACAGTGCTTTAGGCTGACTCAGCTTTATACCACTAAATAAGAAAGCATTTCTACAAATAGTAAACCCACTGGATTTGATGTTTGTCACAAATAGAGAATTATTTATCTGTTCAGGTGCAGTATAACTGTCAGAATGTTCTGAAACACCAGGTTAAGAAAGAACATCTTGGTATAAATACTCCCCTTTAGTTGTATATCTGTGTAGCTACAGCATTGACTAAAGATGTTAAGTGGAAAAAAAAATCAGATTATGCTCAGTTGTGTTGACACAAATCAAAGTGATAGAACCTGAGCAATTATTTCAGTTCAAGTAAAAAGAGATTTGAAGACACAAACAGATTTTAAAATTAAAATAAAATATTGTCAGGATAGAATGAATTAGTTCCCTGTTGATTCCTTAAATGCTTCACAGTACTTTGTGAGCTTCAAAGTTTTAAAAAGACACAAAAACCCAGTAAGTTTTTATCATTGTTACTTGGAGCAATCCCAAAGCTAATACAAGCAAAATGCCCAAACCAGTGATAATGGTGAGGGAGGGGAGAGCTAAACATTCTTCCTGCAAATACATCAAGTTTGTGCCACTTCCCTCTGGGGCACTTGTAGCCCTTCCCAAATCTGGGGCCAATTAGTCCCGTTTGTGACCAGGTGGTGGCCGATGAGGCTAAATTAAATTAATACTAAATTAAGTATTACCTACTCAATACAGCAGGAAGCCTAGAAAAATCGTGTCAAGGCACTGAAATAAATAGGGATGGGATTGTAGAATCTGGGGATGTTGTGGGGACGTGGAATTGAGTATTAGGGGGATGTAGTGTTGCCCAAATGAGTCTTCGTTTGCCTTTTTGTGTGAGAAAGACTTCTCAGTCTTCTCTTTGTCTTCCAACTTTCTCCTCTCCAGTGTAACACTTGAGAGGCATAGAAGGATGGCCTTCTGCATGCCTGATGTGCATCTACACCTTTTCTGCTCCAAATAATACCAAGTCAGCCATCACATCTGAGGACAGGATGAGGAATGCTCCAGCCTGTTTATTGAAGATGGCTTGGTACAGGATATTGCCAGAGACCACAACCCTCCCTTCAGAGTTTCTCTTAGTGAAATTATTTGCAAGGTTGAGGTGTTCCTGATGCTGTTATAACCTTTTCTTAAGCTATATTTAAAAACAAAATACAAAAAAACCCTAGAAAATGTCAATGTTTCATGTTACCCTAAGAGATTGTTAGCCAGACACTCCTCTTTTTCATGGTTTCTTGCATGTCACACCCAGCTCTGCACTGATTCCTGTGCCTGGACCTGTTCTTCTTTTGCAAAACTAAAAATCCAGCACATTTCTTTACTATTTCTAACTTTTTCTGTCACTGAGGTCCCTTTGCAAAACCAGCTCATAGGTAGACAGGTCACATTGAGTATGATGATACATATTTATTTTCAAGCACCATTTGAGTTTCATGGTACAGTGACTCAAATACATATTTCTGTTCAATAGGGAATTATACAAGTGAAAGAAACAGCTAATTTGTGGGAGATTTGTATTAGTAAAGTTCCTTATTGAGGTTACAGGTGGTAGACTGGATTGAATGTTGTTGGCCAGGTAAGTTTGCATATCCTTTCAAATTGCCTGAATCATCTTGAATCTAAGCTGGTTATTCATATTCTCATTCCACATCTTCACTTCTTCACTAGGCATTCCTGTCTTCAGTAATATTTAAGCACAGTATTTAGTTCTAAGCACTGACCTGAACATTAGAGAGTTGAGTCTCAGTCAGGGCTCCCAACCCCTTAGCCTTAAAATTTCTGTCACACCTGAAATTGCTGTCCTTAGCAGGGCACCAGCATTCCAGATGTAATTGAGTTCCCTGCTTTTACATATATTTCTTGGCTGAGTCACATTGACAAGAGCTTTTCATCTTGAAAACCTTCCAGTTGTTGGACTCAGCCACTTTGACACGGAATTTGGAAAATGAGTCGAGGTAGAGCCTGATGCTGCCTGCATAAAGGTGCACCTGTGTGGAGGTTAACTTGCCATCACCTGACATCTCCAAATATTATTCTTCCATTGTATGTTCTTACAAAAGTAGTTTGTCTCATGTAACACAGTCTCTATTGTCCCCTAGAGCAAAACGTGACTGCCTTAATATATGTGAAGAAAAGAGGAAGAAAAGAGAAATCAGATTGTTTTTCTGAGCAATTTCACCTAAACGTTTAGCTGATGGAAACAGAAATATAAGATCCACAGCTGCAGGTTTTTTCCTTGAGGCAGCTCATAACCTTGGCAGTAGCATCCTGGAATAGCTTTTAGAATCAAATCTACCCCATTAATGGTGTCTAATTCAGGTAATTACCTCACCACAGGTTCAGGTCTGGCCCAAGATAAGGTAGATCCTGTCTGACATAAGAGTACTGCAGGACACAGCTGTGTAGCCAAGTGGGCTCTTGGTAGAGCAAGCTCATCTGGAGATTTTATTTTATTTTATTTTATTTTATTTTATTTTATTTTATTTTATTTTATTTTATTTTATTTTATTTTATTTTATTTTATTTTTCATTCCCCCCCATTTTTCTCAATTTTTTTTCAATAATTTTCAATAATTCAATAACTAATTAATAGGTTATTGACTTAAATGTTCGTTGTGCTGAAACACAGTTGAACTACAAAATTCCAAATGAATATTTGAGATTGTTTATAAGCTTCTATGACAACATCTATCATCTTGATAGCCTGATACTCTTCATACTTAAGACTCTGAATAGCAGAGGAAATTAACAAAGGTCAGGAGAGTGACAGGACATAATCAGGGTCCTCCGTCTTTAATAAGTTCTTACTGACATAATTAACAAGTTCTTACTGACATAATTAGCATGTTAATTCTTATCATGGATCTATTAACAGAGAATAATTTGAAAGCCTTAGAGAAGAAGGATTGTTGTTTTTTGTGTTGTTGTGGTGGGGTTTTATTCCCAAGGACAGTTTTGCACCATGCAAAGTTAATTTTCAGTTATCCAGGGAAGGAATCTGTGCTGCAGGACAGGATATTACTGGGATATAATTGGCAAATTAAAGTTTTATTATAAATGCACAAGCAAGACACCTCCCTAGACTTCTTTTTCTTCTCAGCAACAGGAAGGTTGTAATTTACAGTTTCACTCTCCTTCCATATTTTATCTTGTTTTCAATACAGTGCTACATTTATTTTCTCACTTTTCTTCATCTTTCAGCAAAATGAATTTTCCTGCCAAAAACCAAGCTGCCAGATAAATTATAATAAAATTTATATTAACTTGAAAGGGAACCAAATTAAACTATACAATAGCAATTCCATATTTCATTGTTATACAAAGCTTACATGAGAATTCCTAAGCAATGCCAACTCTAAAGCTCCTGTTTTTTATTTTAACACTCCTTGATTTCACAAGAATGGTGCTGCAGATACTGTTGTACACTAATTAAATGAAGTGATGCAGGGCTTCAGCACCAGGCAAGTATTCAAGGGAAAAAAAAATTAATATGTTGACAATAAATACCTGTTTAATTGGATAAACAGGACAACCTCCTCGATGAATGATGACTGACAGATGATAAAGCTCTCCAGTGTTTAATTATAAATGAACTGACATCACAAGGATAGCGCAGATGTGTGACAAGGGCTTAAGCAGCAGCTTCAATTTTATTAAAAAGCACTTCAGAAGAAAACTTAATTAGGCACAAGCAGTGCATGAATATAGACAAGGCACAGAGAAATTCCTGGTCTGTTCAGAGACTGGAATAAGTAAACTGGGAGGTGTAAAGACTGGTGGCTTCCTCCGGCTTTCCTGGACCTGAGCACTTCTCTACCCCCATCAGTCCCTGTCATACCTTCCTGTTCAGAGGGGCATCTCAGCCTTCCACCACACCAGCCTTTGCCTACTGGGACCTTCCCAAAGTCACAACCTGAGCAGTGTCCGCCTTGTGCAACTTCATGTTTTCTGGTGCTGTGAGGAGGGTGGAAAACTTAGTCCAGCCTCTTTTTCCCAGCAAAATTCCTTCTTGCTGCTGCGTATTTCAGACAGGTGGCTATCCTGTTCAAACTGTGGACTGTCCTATGGACAGTGCTGGTCTCATTGGGCAGGTGGCTGAGCTTTCTCTGGTTGAAGGACACAAAGGGATGAGGAGTGAGCTGAACTGAGCTGTGGCTTATCTTTTCCCTGCTTATCAGATCAAGTCATGATCCAGTTGATTTAAGAAGTCACTGGCAACTTCAGGCTCAGAAAGCTGGGGCTGTTCATCCTGGAGGAGAGAAGGCTCTGGGGAGACCTCACAGCACCCTCCAGTATCTGGAGGAGATAAGTCTCCTCCAAGGAGACTGGAGGGGGAATTGTAGTGACAGGGCAAGGGGGAATGGCTTCCCACTGCCAGAGGGCAGGGATGGATGAGATATTGGGAAGGAATTGTTCCCTGGGAGGGTGGGCAGGGGCTGGCACAGGGTGCCCAGAGCAGCTGTGGCTGCCCCTGGATCCCTGGAAGTGCCCAAGGCCAGGTTGGATGGGGCTTGGAGCACCCTGGGCTGGTGGAAGGTGTCCCTGCCCATGGCAGGGGGGGCCCTGGGTGGGCTTTAAGGTCTCTTCAAAACAAAACCATTCTGATTCCATTCTATGAACTGTAGGGAAATAATCCACTCCATCTGTGTCTTTCCCTTAGGCCAGTCAAGCCCTCCATCTCTTCCAACTGAAAGAAGTCTGAGTCATTTTTAACCCTGAGTTAAATTTGTTTTTAAACTGCGAAGCCTTCACTGGAATATTTATGCACTTTCTTTTTTGGCTCATAACCTATTAATTAACAGCGCACACGTTGAAATAGACACTTTTTTCCTTGCTTGCCTATTTTATTGCTTATCTCTTCTTCCTCATACCTTGAGCCCGCTGAGCACACCCACTGCTTTTCCCTGAAGCTAGTGCGAGAATTTAAAATTCAAATTACTGACAGCAGTGCATTGCTGTTCAAACAAGGCAGCTAAATGTTCTCAAACACCTAGATGAGTTGTGTTTTCAGAGGGTGTTAGATCAATGAGATCTATCTCCTGTTTTTATTTATAGTCTCTTTCCGATCAATGGAGTTGTCTCCTATATAATCTGCAAAGCCAAGTCTGACAATTGCTGTCGTGTTTCAGGTATTTTATGCATTTACCTCTGGAATACAGAGAATAGAGTAATAAATATTGCATGTGGTCCCTGGACTTATTAATCAGCTCAGAAGGTTAACCATTTGCAATTTACAATTCTCTCTTGGCATTCAGAAAACACAAATATTTTCCCTGAAAGTCACTGAAGATACCTTTATTGTACCATGTATTTGAGTATGCTATGCAATTATTCATGATATTACATGATGGAAAGGTATCTTACAGATGACTCAATGCCTTTATAGCCCTAACTAGAGAGGGACTGAAGATTTGTTATGCATCCATTTGCTGTTTTAGTCATGAAAAAATTACATGCAACTCATTATCTGAATAAAATACATACTTCACAGAGTTCTAATCCAGAGCATCAGCCTGTTAGAAAGGTGATCACTTAGACTAGGGGGAACATTCTTTTTAACTGACTAATGATCAATATAGTGCAATAGTGAGTCCAAAATAAATGTTTTTTGATGTATGGACCCAGCCTCCTCACTTAGTCTCATCAATTGTGAAAATCATTTGGAGGAGGACCTGCTTTTAGCCTTTGAATGGTTTGTTTATACCCTCATCAGTCAGGTGCACACTGAGCTACTGCAGTGGCCTCACCTGCTAGAATCTTTCCTTAGGGCTTCCAATTTCCTGGGTTTTTATTCACACCATGTCATTGTGTGTATGGCTTTCTGAGAGTTCAGCCAGAAAGAGGGTGAGCCTGAAACACTAATTCAGTCAGACTGAATTCTCTGTTATATGTTGGGCAGTGCCATAACTGCATGGAGCTGCAGTAAGCTGCTAGGTTTTTTTCTTTTGTGGGTTGAAATTTAGTTTTCTGCTTACATATTTCACAGGACTTGCTTTGACAGGTGATTCTTTTCTCCGTAAGAAAACATCCAAACAAAATCTCGAGATTGCAGCTCTTAGAAAACCATCAGGGTTTTGGTAAGGATATTTTTTGGTTCTGAATCACAGAATATCCTGAGTTGGCCCACAAGGATCATCAGTCCCACTCCTGGCCCTGCACAGACACCCCAACACCCTGTCCAAATGTCACCCCTTCCCTGGGCAAAATCTAAGCAAAATTTCATCAGTGTTTCTTTTGCATAGCATGGAGTTTTTTTTGTGTGAGAAACAAAAAATTCGTTTTGTTTGCCAGCATGAAACAGTAGTGATGGAAAATAGGATTACTGATCTCTCTTCCTGTGGTCACAGGAGCAATTAGGGCTTTCGTCAGAGGATAACTTCATAAAGAGGCAGTCTGCAAAAGCTTAAAGTCAACCCAAAAGGCAGCAGCAACAACATAACTGCGACCTGATTTGGAATTTAGCCCATGACATCCGCTCAGGTAGATGGAAACAAGGGAAGATAGGAAGCCACTGCTGAGAAGCCTCACCTTTCCAGGTGCCACCCTTTGTTTGGAAGGGAACGTGTCTCCTTTCCAAGGGAAAGGTTTTCATGGCAGAGCATTAAAACACAGGCTGCATTTTTGGTGTAGGTGAGAACAGTTTTAGCAGCATCCAGAACAGGAGGCTGGGATGTGATACCTTGAGCTGGTGTGTGCTGAAGAAATCAGCATCCCTGTCATGCCCCACTGAATCCACCAGTCTGAACTAAACTGGGCCTGAATATCTGCTTTGCTGCTTTAGGTTAGTGAAATAATAATAAAAGAAGAAATGCTCAAAAAATGGTGATGACAGGCAAACAGTACTTGTAGTGCAGCTGTGAGGAAGTACTGAGTCCTCAAATGAGGATTATTTTTGAATTTGTACTCGCTGGTAATCCACTGTAATTCCCATTAAAAAAAAGCTCTATGAGATATTGTGACCAGTCTGTTATTTTTTGGAGGAGTTAGATGAGGATCTTAATGAATTAAAAGTGCACCACATTTATCTGTGGAGAAAAAGCTTTCATCTTCACTCCCTCAGGTCCCAGTGTCTTCCTGGAGAGAATGGTCACCTGCTGAATTGACCAGAATAAAGTGCTGAAAATTGCTTAATAGGAGGAGAAGCAATTTATCACTAATCTGCTTCAGGCTTGCCAGAGGTGATTTCTCAATGTGAGCTGTGGCTGCTGGAGCTCAGAGCTGATGGTGAGTGAAAATGGGCAGGTGGAATGATTCAACATAAAACCTGCTTGCCAGGAGCTGCCTTCCTGGGAGGGAGGTTTTGGAGAGCAGAAGTGCTGTTTGGTCGTGTATCTCCCCTGTGCTATCAGTGGAAGGAAGTTTGTAATCATCCATGACTGGAAAGTCTAAAAAAAACCTCTTCCTTCACCTTCCTTAGACAGTGTTGGAATAGGAAGTTTGAATTTCAGCAGAGTGAATATAACGAGGTCAGGGCAGCTGCAGAGCACTAATCATTTTTCAGAAAAAGGCCACTCTGTGCTCCCAGTGTGAGACATTTCCCGTCCTCAGACATGCATTTTATCCCCTTTTTGTCTGGCTTTTGCAAGTGGATGGCTTAGTCACCCTGGTGTTTAACAGCTCTTGTATTCTAGACCTTGCTATAAGCTTGATTATGCAGCCGAATTATTGCAAAATAAGCTATTAGTTTAATAAGTGAATTTAAAGAGAAGCGGTATTGCACAAGTCCTAGAATTACACTCTTACTCCACAATTACCCCTTTTTGTGCTCCAGGCCTCCCCAGCTCCAGAGGAGACAAACCCAGACCCTGGGGATGCTCCTAGAGCACCTGAGGAATTGCTCTCCTGTTGCCCTTCCTGGGTGTTTCAAAACCAGAAAAGTCCTGATGGTTTCAAAGGCCTTTGAAAAATGCTATTTTATCCATTGCATGTCCTGCTCCATAAGCTGCTGATAGTGTTAATTTCTGGGAGGTAGTTCAGCTTCATCAGCTTTTAAGAAAAAACTTCTCTGGAGCTGAGAAACTTGAGCTTTTTTCTTGTTTGAAGCCAAAGCAATCTGATTTAAACTTCGCTTTATTCCAGGGCCTGGGCAGCATTAGTAAAGTTATCTGTTTTGTGTGTAGACTGGTACTATATTTGGCATTCAGCTATCTGATCTGCATTTTTTAATATTTCTGCAGCTTAACCCACAGGACTGCAGCACCAGCTAAAAGTAAGTAACATTATAGGGCAGGGTTTGCAGTGCTGCTCAGCCAGTACACAGCACAGCTGGAGAAATAATGCAAAAAGTATTTAAATTATTATGGAAAACACGAAGAGCTCTTATGAGAACTGCAGGCTTCTGAAGCACAAGAAACTGTACCATATGTGAGGCTGGGAGGGAGAGGTTTTTTGGGGGGAATATAGCCCTTGGAGGAACTAGTCCTGACAGTTTATCAAAGGAACAAGGCAAGACAAACTGGAAAAAGTAAACAGAGCGACAGAGCCGCCTTTGTCGGAACAGGTTTGGGATACAATGGCTCATGTTGTTGTTGCTTCCTACCACAGTGATCCTGCCCCATCCCTGCCAGCCAAGAGCTTTTAGTGTGCCTGATTACCCCCCTTTCATCTCCCTGCCCCTCTCTTCATGTGGGGGACATAAAATAGCAGGGTTTGATGCTGTTGCACTGAAAGCTTCATAAATCTCCTGTTTTCCGTGCGCCTGTTCCACTCAGGTGCCAGAATCCTGGTTGGGACCAGCAAAGCATAAGGTTTGTCAGCCCCTGAAGTCCAGATTTTTAGTGGTATTTTGGTCCTGTGGATGCAGTGACATGTTTTCTGGGATGCTTGTGTGTGCCTTGGCTCGCAAACTCCCAGGGGAACGATTTGCTGTGTTCAGTCAGCATTTAAGGAAAGGAATAAACCTCTAACATCTGCAGCACCATAAACATCTTGAATAGAAAATTTGTGGTGTATCTCTGTAGGTTTTCTTCACTCCTGTAGGCCTCATCTTGGACAGAAATAACTATAAAGTCTTACATGCTCCGAGAAATGTGCTTGTGGTTGTTTTCAGCCACTACATACACATTCTGTAGTGGTATCCATTATTAGAAATACTCTGTTTTTAATGTAGAGAAAGTCCCAAAAAAGGTAGAGTAGAGCAAATTCACAGTGGAAAAAAAATCAGCATACATTTAGAGATCATCTGGAACATCTTTGCTCTCTCCGGCAGGAGTTAAGAAATTTTCTTCCAAAATAATTTTGCTGTTACAAGAATTCTTTCAGGCCATAAAAACCTTGAAGAGCTGCTTGTTCCTATTCTGCCCGCAGGCAAATTACAAAACTTGCTGCTCTGAGGAGAAAGAGGACCTGACTCTTTCATGGCTTTGGTAGGGCACGCTTTGTACAAGGGGGATGCAGGGAGCAAGGGATAAAAGGAGGAGGTGCATTTCCCTCTTTTCTTCTTGCACGTTTTAGACTTGGAGGCAAGAAATTTAACATGATGACGGTCCACAGGGGCAGTGAGAAAATGAAAAAGAAACGACTTTGTTTTATTCACTTACTCCAGGTACAAGCTGCACGAGGGCCAGCCTGGTTGTGTCTCATGCCAAACTGCTTTGCTGGAAGAGCAGGGAATACAAGCACCCAAAAACCTGTAATCTGTGCCCTCCGTGTGGAAATGTGCTTTGTTTTAGCCTTTTTTCTTTTTGATCTGTTGGCCTGAATCAGGTAGTCGTATCAGAAAGTCATGTTTGCAGATGCAGCAAAGTGGCTGTGAGCAGAAACTCCATCCTTGGAGTGAGGACCAGCCGGGCAGAGCCAAGTGATGCTCCACAGTCCCTGCTCGGGGAGGATGCAGGGATGCTGGGAGCTGCCTGCTGCTCCTTCTCCTCTCTGAAGTGCAGGAGGGAGCTGTAAAACCCATCCAGTGAAAGCCCTTAAGGTCTAGTGGGCAATCACCAAAACAAAAGGTACAGTTTTCTTTCAGCTCAACCAACACAACATTTCTTTGATTAGACAGCTGAAAGTCCGAGTAAATAAAGGAAGGAGATCATCACTTGCTCTTACTTTGGGAGCAATTAATAGTCCTTTGATAACAGACTATTTCCTTTTTTCCGGCTCTTGCATTCCCTTCCTTTCCTTTTGCTGGTTAAGCACTCTCAATAGAGTTTCATCTAAAGCTGTGGGCAGTTGAAATCCTGATGTTTTTTATCTTTTCCAGGTGATTAATTTTGTTTTGTTTGCTTTCTTTTTCGTTGCTGTTTTGGGGTGTTTTTTTTTTCTTTGTCTGGGAGACAAAAGTTACCTTTCTAAAAAGAGAAATACAAAAGGTTTTCTCACATTATTTTTTACTCTACTCTGTAACTAATACAATTAGACTAAAATGCCTTGTATATCTGGATGGAAAATCCAGTACTTTCATTTAGTTCCATCAAACATTTATTTTTATTTATTTTGACTGTTACGAAGTTCCTTTGTATTGCATTGGATTAAGAAAAAAGCAGATGGGGGTGAAGGAATAGAAAATTATAACTGGATGCATTTCTGAAACCAGGAGTTATTCTGGGAAGTACATTTTTGCTTTCCTAATGTATGATTTTTATTTTTTTTTTAAATCATGCTCACTGCCACACATCAAAGAATTTCATTGCTACAAGCACCGTAAAATTAGATAAACTGTTGTTCTGCTTATTAGTGATGATGATACTACTTTAGCAACAAAGCTGATAGTTAGCAATCATGCATAATTAAATTTGTAAGTTTCACCCTGCAGCTGTGCATTTGTTTCCAGTCTTATCTTATGTCATGTTTAGATACCCATTCCAGGACTTTTTTCCCTGAAAATGTGGGAATGTTTTTTCAGCTTTTCAAATAACTCTAGAACGGACAAGTTTGTCCCCAGCAAAAAATTCATTTGCAGGCAGCTTAAATTTACTTGTGTGTTTTAGTCCTGGCATAAGGGCTATTTTCCTCTCATGGTAATGGTGTAAAGTTATAAGCTTTCAATTAATTTATTTATTTCATTGTTTTCCTGCCTTTTTTTTTTCCTAAAACAGATAGCTCTTAATCTGTAATTTTGCACAGGATATATTTATAATCTGTAAGGTGTTTGTGTTGTACATGCCCTCAGGAGGAGAACCCTGGGGCAGCCATACATTAAATCGCTCCCAGATCTCTGCATGTTGGAAGCAGTGGCTCAAATCAGCTCCTTGGTTTGTAAGATGGAACTGCGAGCAAACAAAGTTCTGCAGGAGAAAATTAAACTATCATGTATGTGCTCCTGCCAAAATGCTGGGAATTGTTCACAGCAGACAAACCCTTGGGCTGCAGTTGGGGTGTTCTGTAATCTCTTCTTCATGGCCTTTCCCTTGGGAACATGTGGGCTCCTGGTCTGCTCTCCTGGGTGCCAATGAGCTGTGCTCCAAGGGCAGAGTGTGGTTTCCCCACCCTCCTGCAGTTCTTACCTTACCCTGAAACACAAAGTCACAGAAGGGTTCTTATTTTTACAATTGATAGAGGTCTGTGCTGAAATGACAAGGCTGTGCACCCAACACTTGGCATGGCCAGACATCAGTGTGAGGAACCAGCTGATGATGCCTGATGAATTTAGCATTAAGGGTGAGGTTTTAGGTCTGGTGTACCCAGACCCAGGCTGACAGGTAGTTCCAGGTGTGGTTCAAAGTCTGGGATCAGGTTTGGAGGGGTTCCCTGCCCACTGTTTTTGCATGGATGGGCTTTTGGAAAGGTCCTTCTGGATGGTTCCTGCTTCTTTTTTCTTTTTTCTTTATTTTTTGTTTCTGTATTTCCTTGGCTTTCTGTGTTCATGGCAAGGAGTTTTCAATGTTCCACAGATTTATTGCTATCAGATGAGTAATGTTACAGCACTGCTGGGACCAGATCACCCACTTTGAGGGTAAGACAGAAGGTGCCTCTCAATTCCCCCTGCGCTGCCCGTGATGGGGCTTTGAGTCATGGGCTGATTCATCCATCACCCCCTCAGAAACTCCAGACCTACAGCACAGGACAGACAGAATTCCTCATTTGTTTCTTGTATTTCATTCCCCACCCCCCCCCTTAATTACTTATCAGGCATAAAATTACCGGTCCCATAAAAATAATAATAATTATAAACAGATTTGTTTCTTCCCATGGTGTGTGTGCAGAAGGGCCCTGCTGCTGCCGCCCTCACCTTATGCCTGAGATTAAAAACCAAACCTAACACTGAGTCTTTCAGCTGGGAGGGGAGAGTTAGACACAGTGACTCCCACTCTTGTCTCCTACACAGCCCTTGCTGATAGCCTTTATCAAGTTCTAAAACCCCTTCCAAGCAGCTAGCTTTTTTTCCCCATTTTTTTTTAATCTCCTCTTTTTTCCCTTTTTTTGCCTCCTTTTTTTTTTTTTTCCAGTGTGTGTGTGTTTGTGTTGGTTTTGCTGTTTCCTGGATTAAACCTTAGCCAGCAGCTTTCAACCAAAGCCCTGCCTCCCAAACGCCGTATTTCATCAGCTCACTGCAGTGACACTGATTTTGTCTAGTGTTTTTAGTATTTCTTCTGTGAAACAAGGCTCAGTTCTTGTCTCCTGCTCCCGACAGGTAACATCTGATACCTTTAGGGAATGAAGTGGTTCTCTTAATCAAGTAGAAGGAACATTTTTTTTTAGGCACTGCCACAAAAACTGGGTCTTTAAAAGTATTGAATGCTTTAGGGAAATGCTGTAGCTGGAGGCATGTATTTGAATACCTGATGATATTGGGTTACTGCTGGGTGTTATAAATAGCATTTGTTTCACTATCCCAAAGTGTTGTGCCAGCAGTGATTGGACTGCAGTTTTGGAGAGGAAAATTATTCTTCTATGTTTGGATCTTTTAAAAAAGTATTTTCTCCCTACTTGCAGAGACCAATGTTGGGAAATTAATTAATAGCAAATTTTTAAAACTCAAGGCATTAGCAAGGAAATTGAAGAGTTTGGGTCAGGAATTGCTTAAGAAGGACCTGAATGTGCTACTTGATTCATATTTCTGAATTCAGGCAAGCTTAGAATGTGCTCTTATGACACTGCTTCAATGCTGTCCAGGAAAGACACAAATTGTAAAGGTGTGGACTGTTTTTATATTTCAAAGTTTCAAAGTACCCTGAGAAAAACACATCCTAGCAGGCATACACTGAGAAGACAAGACATAGGTTTACCTTCAGGTATTCTTATTCTTTGTGGTGGTATCAGTGAGGTCTCCACAAAATCTCACTTTTCCCTTAATCCCTGTCTGGGTAATTCCTCACAGCCATGTTCCACGTTCAAAAGTTAAGAATAACATGCTTTCCTAGTCCACAGAAAGTGTAAAATACACCCAAAATTTTGTTTTGTTTTCTTTCTGTATCGAAGGAAGAAGACTGGGAAGTGAGACTAAAGGACAAAGCCTGTGCCCATTCAATTCATGTTGTATGAAATTCTATGACAAGAGCCACACAAAATCTGAAAAGGAGTGATTTTTTTTCCTGAATTTTCTCTTGTTATGCCATATTCCACACAGAGGTTCAATTTAGGTTAGGGAGGAGGAAGAGTGTAAGAAAAGCCAAGTGAAGAAGAATAAAATTAACATGTCAGGACATCAGTAGGACTTAGCCCAATCTAAGACTATCAAAAAAAGCAACCATAGTTGTACTAATCTGGTAGATTTGTTATAGAATAGGCTTTCATTAATAGGTATCATAATAGGTATAATTAATAAGGCTGTCTATAATATTTAAATTAAGCATGCACCCAAACTGCAAAATGCACTTGTGTCTATAGTGAACATAGTTGACTTTTAGATATTGCTTGTTTTTATTCTTGGTCTGTACTTGCTATTACACATTTCAGTAGTCAAGAAATTTTAATTTCCTCTTCTGTTCATGCTGGGAAGTGACTCTTCATAGCTCCAGCTCTTCCACTTGTCAGGCATTAATATCATGTCCATCAGCATTAGGGAATTCACTTCCATCAGTATGAGGAACCATATCCCTGCTGTAGCTCTGGTTTTGTCATCAATACCTCCTTTTCTCATAGGTCTTGTTAGCTGAAAATTCTTCAAAAATAGATTACTTCTCAGTTTCATAATAAGGTTTATGAGCGTATAAGAATTTAAAATGGCCTTGTGCCCTTCCCAGCAATGCCTTTACATGTAAAGTATTAAAAGCAATATAACAGTGATGGTTCATGATAGTATTTTATACTTTTGCGTCAGAAGATGAATAGTGTGGACCTTAAAAGGTGAAATGTAAGTGTTAACAATATTCAGGTTGGTCTGCATTTGATTTTTAGAGTTGCCATGTTGATAGCTTGGGACATTTTGATTTAAATATAAAACAAAGGCTAAATGTTTTGGTTTTACTTCCTTGCTTGATCTGATGCTTTAGCTCATGCAAATCAGTGAGGTGGATGAATATGTTAATGGGTATCAGCAGAATCCTTTGGCCTGAGCCATGCAAATGAACTTTAAAACCAGCTAGAACAATGAGGCAAGGAGGTAACACACCTCAGCTTAACTTCTAGCACTTCCAGTGCTACTCATGGCAAGTGGAGACATAATCCTCATGGCAGGGAGTCGGACTAAATAACCTGTAAGGTCCCTTCCAAGCCAACCCAGTGATTCTATGTGTTATACACCTGATATCCAATTAAATTACTGTCATTAACACAGCAGACACAGCCATTCATTCCCTCTGTTTTTCTGATGGACTGTTTTATTTCTTTGATCATCGCCCTACAAAGCATAATTAATATTTCATTTCTTCACTGTATGAGTCCCTTGGAGAGAAAAAAAGAATCAATATCTGTGATTTCACTTGGCTTACTAGTGGTAACTTTCCATCAGTGAAGCAGCTCAGCTGCACGGTGAATTTTGGGGCAGATAATCTTGCAGATTATCCCTATCTTTAATGTGAAGAGAAAATGCAACTTAAATTCCAAGTGAAAAGTATGGTCAGTTGGTGAGTAGAGTTTGACTGACAACAGAAATTTTTCTGGTTTATCATAAGGGTTGAAATACACTTAATCAGGTGACATGTATTATAAGGATTTATACTCTATAATCTTCTTTGTCTCGAGGTGATGCCACTTAATTTCTGCAGATGTTTTTGAGTATAACTTTCAGCCTTCTGAGACCAAAATATGTATTATGGTATGAACAAAGACTGCCCATATCCAACATGAAAATGTTATTTAAGGAGAAATTGCCAGTGGGTTTTTTTTTCCTTATTTAATTTCAATTACTGGTGTGCTTTAAATTTACATTTTTGTAGCACAGAAATATTCAACCATACTTTCTGGGGTCATTAAGCTTGTATTTAGTAGGTGTACCTCTGGGATTGGAATGAGTGACAGCTCATAAAATTCAGAGTCATTGGAGACCTCTGAATATGATTGACATGAAAAGCATTGAATTGGTTGATTTCTAGGAGTGTTTTTAGAGGATCAAGGCATAGGGCTATACATTTTTAAACTGGCTTCTCTGTGTAAAATACCTGTATTTTCATTTTGTTTCACAGCAGAATCATCTGTAGCCTTTAAAGTAACTGATGGGAAGAATAAAGGGGACATAGACTAATGTATTTATGTGAAAATAAAAAATAAAAAAAAAAAAAAGAAAGAAAGGGAAGAAACTCCCTGGTGGGAGGTGCTTTTTTCATTGTTTTGAAGTGGGTAATTGTCCCATTACCCAGATGCTGCGACTTGTGTCTTTTACTTGCCTGTTTTTCCTGCAGGCTATTCAAGCACAGGGAGCCTCTGTTCCCCCACACCCCTGTGCAGGGCTCTGTGTGTTTTTGGCATGGGGACAGTGGTGTGTGTGTAACACGTGCCTGGTGCTGCGTGGGCAGCCCTGAGCGCTCCCAGCAGCTCCCAGTGCTGGCCCTGCAGCTGGAAATGAGGATGGGGAGCCCCTGGCTGCCCCACAGCACCCACCATGCCCCTGTCTGTGGCACCACACAGTCCCCCTGCAGCCCTTCTGGCTCTTTGTTTTAGTCGTGTCTCCACTTAAAATGTGTTCCGACCCCGCCACTAGTTCATTAATTATCACAGTGAGCAATGAGTGTAATGGAAGATGTGCTGCTGAGATGACCTGTGTGGTGGAGAGCCGTGTCCAGCTGCTTGGAAACACCAGTATGTATGAACAAACCCATGTTTTATAAAGGTTGTAGTCCCCTGAAAGATCAGCAGAAGCAGTTCTTGTTGCAGAGTATCATGGCAGGTGTTTTACTGAAACCTGGTGTTTCACTGCCCTTGTGCTGCTTTGATCAGTCTGGGTTTGTGGGAGATGGTGAGCACTGGAAAATAAAACTCATGTGTTTTCACACCCAGCCATCTGAGATGGGTGCTGAAAGACACTGGTTGCTCATGAAGTCTCTGCTGTGGAATTCCATGAGAATATCCCTCTTTATTTATGGGTAAACATGGTGGTGTGGATTTAAAGAACTACTGTAATGCAGTTGAACAAGTAGCAGACTGCATTAAAGAGTGTGTCTAAAGGGGAAACAATAACATTGGCCATTTGTGTTTTGCTGTTGAACACGTAGAGATTTCTGCGGCAGGCTGATGCATTTTGAGCTAGGATTGGATTTGCCTCTCTTAGTTCATAAAATCCATTGCTGCTGCTTGGGAAGACTCTACAGTACCAACATAAACATCAGACTCTTTTTGTATTCACTGTTCAGTGCCCTCCCAACACCCTGTCTACATTCTTTAGTCTAAAGTGGTCTCCTGGGATACCCTTTTCCTTAACAATTCTCCTCAGATTCCAGTTCAACTCCTTGGTTTACTAAGAGTTACACCTGGGAGTAAAGGTTTGCAAGATTTGGTCTTGAATTGAGATGCACAGAGAGAGGTGTAGACCACAACACAGGAAAGAAGAGGATGAGAGAAATCATATTGTCCTTTTTAAATTGTGTTTTTTCATTTTAACTCACTCTACATTTTAAAATGTTAAATGGTAGTATAAGGCATGAATTTCCTTATGAACAGGTAAGGCTGTTTTGGATTTTGATGTTTTCTTTGCTTCATGTAGTACAGAAAAATTATGCCTTTTTGAATTCAAGCCTGTGTTTTATTACCTATTATACCGAGTGACTTTATAGAAAGATACAATCTTAATCAGTTTAGATTTCTCAATTTTTCATATTCTTGACATAAAAAAAACCTGTTACCTTACTATTGATGCTCCTTTCCCAGTAGTTGTAAACAAATTATAAAATATGCTCCTACTGGTT
Source organism: Sclerurus mexicanus (assembly GCA_013396755.1). Taxonomy (NCBI): domain Eukaryota; kingdom Metazoa; phylum Chordata; class Aves; order Passeriformes; family Furnariidae; genus Sclerurus; species Sclerurus mexicanus. The sequence continues at coordinate 158,949 of VWZF01001531.1, read as the reverse complement.
TTTTAGTTACCAGAAAACAAAATATATGAAAATATGTGCTGGAAGCTCCCGGTTTTGTGTAGTTGTTGTGCAGTATCAGTGCTGCAATAAATCTGTGAGGGAAGACAGAGTATAGAGGAAAGAATAAGAACTTCTTTAGCTGCCACATATCCATCTTCTTTCTTGCTGAGGTCTTGCCATGCTGGCCCCAAAAAGTGTTGCAACTGAAGGTGTTTTTTTAACTATGAAAGCTAAACAAGTGGAAAAGCCAAAGATGGGAGAAGAATTGAAGTTGCAGTTGCATGCCCATGGCAAACTACTTACAGCAAAAGAGAAATCCCCCTCAAAACAGATGCCCATCAGTCTTTCTTCATTTCGTGCAGTTTCCCATTTTCACAGTCAGGCATCTTAATGTCACTGCAGTCAGGTGTGGAAAACTCAACCCATTATTGCATCTGCAGCTTCATAAAAACACCCTCAATTCAAGGCATTCGTCTTTCAAATATGTACCATTTGACTTCAAGACAGGAATTGCCAAAGGAAAGTGAGTTAGACCTTCCTGAATGTTTACTGAGAATGCTTATGCAGCAGAAATTGTATTTTTTGTTTATTTTCTGTAGTTATGTCACTTAGCTGAAAAAAAGCTGTTGAAGAGAAGTTTGCAGTTTGCATCACATACCAACACCCATCCTGCTTTGAAACCTCGAAATCACCGTCAATTCCCAAAGACAAGCAAACAAACCACAAACCACAGCATTAAAAAATAGCCATTTTCAAGCCTCCTACCAGACACAACTATGCTCTGGTATGTATTAAATCCATTTGGCTGGAGAGGGATAAGGAGAAATTTGAATGATCTTTTGAATAGTATTGTTGAAGTCATGGAGCAGTGTAAGTCTCTTGGTTGCAGTGCAGGGGAACTACACCTCAATGTCTTGGCTTTTTGCTGTTATGTTGAATGTTCCTTGTTGCTTTCAGGGTTAATATTCATAAATGTTGCCCAGTGTACTTTGATACCCCTAAACCAGATAAGATGATGTTCTACGTTGTGTGATTCCACCAGTACTGAAGTTGCTTTTCCACACCACCACGAGTACAGTTCATGGCAGAGAATGGTGGAAGGACACCAGTACAAGATAAATCAATGACTTTATTCAGGATGAAATTAAGATGTTAGTCCTTCTTATTTGCATGAAAATCACTCAGTCCTGCAGGCCACAACATTAATGAAATACAAGGCTGTGACTAATGGTGTCATTCGAATTGATTGTGCTTCCCTTTGTCCAAACCCTCTGATTTTACCCTCTGTCAAGAGGGGTCTTGCTTTGCAGTGACTGTGCTTTGCCCTGGCACCCAGTGCAGGGTCAGAGACAATATTCATCTGCACGATCCTGCTTCAAATCCAAGTCAACCAACCATGTGTGTTTATCAAAACTATTTTTTACTTCTTCCTGAGCACAGAAAATAAAGGGGTCTCTTCTTCATCGCTTTCTGAGTGCAGTAGCTTGTCATTTTGGCATCATCTAGGGAAGATACTGATACAATCACATCTGGTATAAAACATCTGCACTTCAAAAGAGACAAAAATCTTCAAGGGAAAATGTATTGAAACATTCTTTTTTTTTAAATCCAAATGATGCCTACACAATGTTCTCTTTGCTCCCATGCAATCTGGTTTTGGAGGGAAGAGTATTATACCTGCTTGAATTTTAAAATAGTCAATGGGTGAGGTTACTTTGCAGTCTTAGCATCTATATCCTTTATTTGATGTATGCTTAAAAAATCCTTTAGCTCTGGCTGTCAAATCTTATAGGTTGCTTCTCTCTTACCCTGGGCAGTGTTTGTAGTGCCCTGCCTGGTTTGGGCTGGTACAAATAAAGGAAAACAAGCACTAGTTGGATGTCTCCCATCTGAAAAGTAAAACAGGTGAGAAACCAAAGAGTCTGGGGGCACAGCACATGAGCAGAAATGGGATTTTTAATAACTTGTGGGAACTTTGCGAAGGTGGCAAAATAGGATAGTTAGATTACTGCTGGAACTGCCTTAGGAGAGATCAATATCTGAACACAGTTCCCACTAGAACTGCAGGGGAAAATCTTGTAATTAATAATAAAGAAATTGATCTATGTGATGCTCTCAGGCAACCCTGTAGGAGTAAAGCGCTGCAGTGTTTGGTGAGAAAGTCCAGTATTGATTCAGCCTGATAAAATATTTTTCTTTATCTTTTGAGAAGTCTCAGTACATCAATGATACGAATAAAAGTTTGGTATTTCTAACACGTCAGGGGTCCCAACAGACACAATTCTGTTTTGTTACAGAAACTATATTCCCTCTCTGCCTCGTTTGCTGTTGGACAATGTATGTGAACAGAGAACTGCACACAGAGGCAGAGAAGTATAATTCTCTGTTTTTCAGAGGCTTGGGATACTGAATAGGTATCATTGTAGCCGTGTCTCTTGAGGGGAAAAGCACTGCAAAAACTTCTTGGAGCAAGTTGGGGTTTTTTTTTGGTTTTTATGTGTGCAGCCTCCTACTGACAGCTGCAGAGAGAAATGTCTTCTGGCCTTTTTATCCCTTCCTCTTGCTGTGTGCTTTTCCTATCAACTACCCCATAAATATTTTGCTGTAGTCGGCACAGAGGATGAGCCTCGCTCAGGAATGAGACACAGAACTCGGTGGCTTTAAGGCAGCTGCAGGCTGGATCTGAATACCAATCATCTTGCTCAGCTTCAGAACTTCACAGTCCCCCTTGTGCTCAGATTTCAGTCATATGCTCCATGTTTCATGACCAATTCATATTTATTCATGCTGGTGCCAAAGTTCGCTCTTTGTTGTCAACAGTTTGTATTTATCCCTGATCCTCATTATGGATTCCCCTTCCTGTCTGTTCCCTTCCCTGCAAAGGCATCACCATCCTGCACATCTCTGGGCTTGTCTCATTATGCAGCATATATCACTAATATGCTAAATAAAGCACTTCAGACTTCCAGATTTGGCTGAAGATTTCTGCAAGACATCTTGTTTCACAGGGACAGGTGAAATTCCCTGTGATGGGCATGAAGACTGCGTGGGTCCTCAGGCCAGGACAAACCTCATCTTGTGCTGAATTTATCCTGGTGGACACCTCCTTCATAAGGAGGGGAGAAAGATGTGTATATTCCACGTTCATGCTCGCTCTTTTGCCATTTAAAGTATTTAGTTGGGATATTTCACACTAAAACTAACATAGGCTTTTCTTGTTCCGTGTAGATGGGGAAGGTAGTGATAGAGGAGTTATGATTTCCCACGTTAAAAAAGAAAGAAAACTCTACTGTGAAGCTCGTAAGAGATGCTGACAAGTGTGGCCTGGAATTGTGATTATATTAATTGCTGTGTTTGGGATTTGAAAACAGAACAAGTTAGCCAAAAAGACCTCAGACTGCACTGGTGTTCCTAATGTATATATGTAATCTGAGTTACAGAGACTGGTGAAAAAAGAAACCAAACAACTTTAGTGTGTGACAGCAAAGATTAGCCTAAAAATCACAGATCCTTTTTTACGATTATCATGTTGCAAGACAATATTGGTTTCATCTTAGGGATCTTTAACAGTGTACTTTGGTTCTTGCAGGGAGCATTACTACAGCTTTTTTTTTTTTAAAGGAAAGCATAACTTGCTTATGGGTGGATCTTTAAGTGTTATACAATATGGCTTTAAACTTTTCCTGCAATTAAACCCTAATCCAAAACACTGAAGCACATTATCAATTTTATGCTTAACTGGAGCATTTTTTCAACAGGTCTATTCATCTATTTAAAACTAAGCACATGCTTAAGTGCATTGTTGAATCGGGGCCAGAGTTGTTATGATGAAGAAGGAAAAAAAAAACACAAAAAAATCCCCACTAACAGATAATATTCATATTTCTGGGATTAAAATGTTCATTTCAAGGAGAGGAAGAGCTTAAATATCAATTAGCTGGAGGCACAGGTGAAGGAGGCAGCTGCTGAGGACATGGGTGTTGACAGCTATGGATTGCTGGCTTTTCCTGGGACAGAGGGGATGAGATTGATGATTCCAGCATTCCCTGCAGATCCCACTGAACAGGGAGGTCAACCTGCCGGGAGCAGCAGCTTCTGGGGAGGCTGGTGATGCTGCCAGGGACGAAAGGGGCTCTGCTTCCTGGGGGGAAACTGAGGAAGGAGCCCCAAAAAAGGGCAACAGAACATTGCCAGTCTCACACCCAATCCCCCCGCAGACTCTGCTTTTCCCTTTCTCAAGAGAAAACTAAAAGCTGAACCTTCCACTTGAACCTTCCCCCATAATATTTCTGTTTGCCTGTTAAAGCTTGGCCAGTGCTACTCATCATCTCTGCTGTTTCACTGGAATTTTTTTTTCCCACTGTTACGAGTCTGGTGTGTTAAAACCGATGCTTTTATGGCTGTTTTGCTGTTGGAGGCAGGTGGTGACACCGACGTAAGTGACAGCACTGTCATGGTGAATTACTCACAGAATCCCAAAGGGTTTGGGATGGAAGGGACCTCAAAGCCCATCCAGTGCCACTCCCTGCCATGGGCAGGGACACCTTCCACCAGCCCAGGTTGCTCCAAGCCCCGTCCAACCTGAGCTTAACTAAGCTTTTGATGGCAAGAATACATAAAACATTGATAACCATTGATGAACAATATTGGTAGGACTCGAGTGCCACCGAGTACAGCCCTGGCCAAAGTCTGGCTTAGGAGGAGGAGGATTCCCATGTGAAACCTGCAGGTGATGCTGGAAATCAAAGCACTTAGAATAGAAGGACAGCCTAAAAGGAGAAAGCAGGACTGTCCTTAAGCAAATAGATGTGTTTTTTCACTTTTCCTTCGTGTTCTCTTCCCTTTTTGCCCCTAATTTGAGCAAAACACCTATAGCATGCACCCCTATAGGAGTCCCCTGGCTTTAAAGTTAAGTAGGTGTTAAATTTAAAGTAACATCAGGGAGTCTGAGCAAGGAGAGGAAGAGCCATTGTGTTGTAAACAGTGTCATTGCTATGGAAACTGGTGATTTGCAGGGAAAAAATGGAAGGAGGCAAGGAAAGAAAATAGAATTTTTTCCCCCTTAATATTTAAATCATAACTCTGATTAGCGAACATGCTTCCTGTATTTGCTTAGGTAACGTGGTGGGCAAATATAATTGTTTTCTGGAACTGCCAGAAATCCGTGTGTTGTTGCATGCCTTGTCCCTGAGGTAAGGATGCTTATATGTACAATTATCTACTGAAAACAGTTGACCTCATGCTCATGTATCCTGAGCTATTTTGCAGATCGCCACGGTTCTCATACAGAGCAATATATGTTGTCTAATGATTTGTTAACTTTTCGCTTCTTGGCCCATGTTTGGCTGTAAAACCACAGTCCTGTTAATTACAAAGAATCTGTGTCTGTGTTTTCTTCGCTTTGCCTTCTGGGGGGAAAAGAATTAAAAGGGAGGGGAATACTTTTATTTAAGTTTTTTTTTTCTCTCATATAAAATGTTGAGTGACCTGTGGCAATTTCCAAAGTATTTCAGTGGGTTCTCTGATGTTTAAATTGAACTTTACATCATTTGTTATAGTGACACCTGCTGCCCTTGTAATGGTTAAGTGTGAGTACATAGAACCCACTTTTCAAAAAATTTATAACTCACTGTAAAGATTTTATTCTGTGCTGAAACTTGGCATGCAGGCTTTTTGAGTAGGAACAAATTATTCTTTAAAAAAAAAAAACCGTGGTGGGGAGAAGTTGGTTGTTCATTAAGAGCTTACTGTGCAGTAGAAGCAAGCTGATTTTACTGGCACATTTATCTGTTTATGCCTCTGTAACTTGGAATATGAGAATGAAATAGTGCGTTTGTTCACTTTCTCTGCCTTTCAATCTCAATTCAAGCTTCTGCTTAGGTCGCTGGTGTAAATGGGTCTGACTTTCTTTTCCTAGTTCTCTGGAATATTTCTCTCTGTCACAGACAATTTGATTAAAGATTGCTTAGCAAGGAGCCCAGCTGGTTTTCAGCCAGAGAAGAGGCATTCCTGGATGAAATCCTGGAAAATTCCTTCAAGGCTGTCCCAGTTTCTGTGTCTTTTAAACCTGCTGCTTGTGGGAACAGCAGCAGGTGCTGTTCTTTCATGTTAGGGCTGCATTTTTCTTATAGATATTTCCCCCACTACTGAAATATCTGAGAAGTAACCACTACTGGTAAACATTTGTTTTATGTGGCATTTTCAGCTTTGTGAAATGGCTGTGAGTTTTCCAGCATGTTTGCTGGAATCACCTCGAACATCTCTTTGACAAAAATTCCTTACAAGCCAACCTCACTGTCTTTGTAGCTACCTTTTATTAGGAATAGTAGTGCAAATAAAAATAGCTTGTGCTTTTCTTTGGGGTGATTGTGTGAATACAGGAAACTTCTTTTCCAAAGCAGCATTGTGTTTATCTACTTTGAGCCGGGAAACAAAATCCAAGGGAATTCCAGCACACTGTAGAGCATGGAGGGTAACAGTCCACTAAAAGTGTGTAGAAAATAAAGCAGGTTGAATTTGTATGGTCAAGTTAACAGTGAAACTACAACAAAGTGTACTGTACCCCTGAAATAAAATATCTGCAGCTAGGAAAGTGTGCCCATTTCCTTTGCATTTTGTGGATGCAGCTCAAGTGTCCCTTGTTTCTGTGAAGACTGTCCTGACTCCATCGTGGTGTTTTGTGGGTTACTGCAAGGAGGCGTCCTCGTGGCTCAGTGAGATGCCAAGGAGACTGGTGTGAACAATTAGAAATAAAACTATCACAGTGGCAGGGATATGGCAGCTCCTCCAGCCACCTCTCAGAGGTGAGATGCAGGTCTGGGGAGGGCAGGGATTGTCTCCTGCCTGCCCTTCATCCCTGAGCGTGGCTGACACGAGTGTGCAGCTCTGCCTTTGTGGTAATTCAGTGACCAGCACCAGCACTGGTGACTGTTTATCCAGAGTCTAGACATTTTATATGAGGTTAGGGCTCCGTTCTCTGTTTTATAAGGGAGGCAAACACACCTCTCTTCTGCATCTTGTGGTCACCTGACGGGTGCTCTGGCTGTGTGCTGCTCTGCCTAAACAACCTCCAAAATAAGCAATCTGATGGCTTTTTTATCTGAAACTGTGGTTTAGGAAATAAGACACAGGTGTACCCACCTCCACCCATGGAAGGGGATAGTGGGGACACACCTGTCACTCAGGAGCTCAGCATCACCGTGTAGAGCTCAGCAAATACAGGATGTCAAACAAAAGCATTACAGTGTTGGACAGTATGGCTTCCTTGCAGTCTTTAGTAAGAATAAGTGCTGGGTGTTCTTTGCTCTGAACTTTGTGGAGGGATATTAGTCCAGATGAATAGGGAATGTGATGAGATGCCTCATAACATGACCCACAGTAAATAGGTATGGTGGACAACAGTGAAAGTGAAGATATGCCATCCCCATCCCTTTGGAGCGAGGCTTGCAGAATGTTTGTCACAGAGCTTTCTGAGACAGAAATTGGTAGACTTTAAAATAATCCCAGTGCTAAGTGGTGTGTGAGTCCTAGAGGGTGGTGGCTGTGCAGATCCCAACCAAACAAAACATCTCAACACAGGTTTAACCTTCCAATCCCTGGATAATTCTACTGACTTCTGTGGTAAGTGATTTACTGGACTGGGACCAAAAATGCAGCATTTTGGAAGAATGAACCTTGCCAGCCTATTTTAATGCCTGCTTCAACAAATTTTCTGGGTTGGTTTCCATGCTTTGTGTCCCCAGTGCTCTTAGTGCTCCCAGGCTTGTGCTTTATGCCATAAACCCACGGGCCATGAACTGTGAGTCCCCAAGGGCACCGTGGGACATCAACTTCCCTGGTGGGAGGGGATGATGCTCACTATCCTCTGCAGTGTTTTAAAGGTGTTGAAGTGTATAGAAATATGTTCCATGTCTGTGTGGAACAGAGCTTTTGAAATTGTACACATTAAAGTCAAATATAGGAGATGCTAGGTAGTGAAAGTACAAGGGTTTTCTTTGTTTGTTTTGGTTTTTGAATGATTAATACTCACCAAACATAATTTCATTCAGTATTGAAAATCCTCTGCACCAGGCATTGCTAGGCAGTCAATAATTTAGTAAGACAGTGTTTATACAGTGAAAATCAGTGTAAAATACATTTGCAAAGCTGCAAACTGGACTGAGTTTCTGTTTACATTAAACACATAAACAGCAGAGTGGTTTGAGCTATACTTTGTGAGTGTCACACACACAGTGCATGGCCCAGCTCTTGTGTGTACACAGCCCACACATAAATATTTCCCATTAATATGTCCAGTTTGCAGTGCTTTGTAGGGAACCAAGTGCCCATGACTAAGGACAGTGCACAGAGTGTGTTGATGGGAAGTTTATGTGACAACGGTAATGGAGCGTGTTTCCCATTACAGATAAGGATACTTAATATTTATATGGTGCTTTCCATTTTAAAAGCATTTTAGAAACATTAATTAGCACAAGCCTATCAAGGGAAAAATAATCCGAGGCACAGATTCCTACGAGTGAGAGAAACCTTGGGAAGCAGTAATGCCAAAAGAGACTTAAAAGTAGTAAATGAGAGCAAATTAGGCATGAATTTGGAATACTGATTTGACAGCAATAAAGACCAATTCAATTTTAGTCTAATAAGCATAGGTCTCCTGTCACTCAGGATGCTGAAGTCTCGTTAGCAGAGGGATATTGACAGATGGGGAGAGGAACAGCATACATGGGAAGGATATTTGGAGCCCAGATCCATAAGTAATGGTTTTAGGTTAAATACATACAGGCTGGCTAAAGGACAACAAAGGAAACATTTGATAAGGCTTGAAGGGTATCAACACGGAGCAGAGGATGTAATATGAGGAATGGGATTAGCAAAGATGGCTTGAAATGAAAAAGGGCTTTTGGACAATATATTAAGAAACTGTCAGTCATATCTGTTGGGTTGCAGAATAGTATTTCCAGAGAAAAACGAAGCAGCATCTCTTGCTGAGTTTAACAGTGTGATGCAAAAATACTAGTAGTGAGGAAGAGTTCTTCTGGGGGAAATGCATTAGTCTGGGAAACTCCACAGAGCTTGTTTCTCTTCATAGTCCTTTGTAAGGTAAATGAAGACCCCTCATCTAATACTATATTCTGGAAAACCAGTGTAAATATAGAAATTGATTTGTTCATGCATGTAAGGAAGCCAGTGCAGCTCTAGATCTGTTTTCGGTGAATGTGCAAGCACCGAATTCTGGCAAGGTTCTGTTTCAGTTGTCAGGTCATCCTGCCTCCTTGTCGTGCACTTTGTTTTCCTTGAAATGAGTTCTATAGATAAAGTGCTTGTTATTATGTCATTTCCCCTGTGTCTCTTGCAACCACACTTTAAAGTTTTGAGATCAGCCGAACTGAACAGAGTCCAAGTTGGGATTTCATTAAGGGTATCAAGGCACCAACTTCAAGTGGCACTCGCTTTGCTGAGTGATGTTGCCATCCACATTGAGGTGTAGTTCCTGCTGAAACGAGCCGCTCTGATTGAAAAACCCATCTTTGGGGTGTGGAAAGGAACCCTGCAGTGTTTCCAGTACATGTTCATGTGCAGAGAGGGCACATGCTGTGTGGCTTTTCCACTTTCAACCTCAGCATTCCGTAGCACGTGTGCATCTCTTGTAAGACAGCACAGCTGAGTGCATTTTGTAAAGAAGTCTGCTTATTTCTTGAATTTTGAGCATTTTGTCTAATTAATTCTTGAGACTTTTATCCGTATCCTCTGTGGAGTCAGATTTCCAGCTCTTATGGAGTGTGTTAGATGATTTGGGGTGTGGAGCATCTCCCTGGCGGGCAGAGCCTGCTCTGGAGAGCAGAACACTGAGCGGGGACCCCACGGACCCACCCAGACATCTGCAGGGGGGTCAGAGGAGGGTCCCACGCTGGAACAGCTGCCCAGGGAGGGTGTGGAGTGTCCCTGCCAGTGTGGGGACAGCCCGGACACACCTGGGCTGTGTCACCTGCTCGGGGGGACCCTGCCCAGGCATGGGGGGGGCTGGGTGGTCTCCAGAGGTCCCTTCCAACCCCAGATATCCTGGGATTCTCTGATTTACAGCTCTTCATAACATTAAACCCAGTGCCTTTGCCTCTTTGAATCTTTCTACAGGCTCCTGCTACCAGGATTATGAATAAGATTTCATCCAAAGTCCCTTTTTTTTTTCTTTCCCCTTCTACAATGCACAAGATTGCAGAATAGCTGAAAAAAAAGTAGACTTGAAGCAAGTGCTGTCAGAGAAGGCTCAGAAGTTTCACACCTTATTAGTGTGAGGGACCCCACTGACAATACACAAGAACAGCAAAGTATTAGAGAAGAAAAAGAGGAAAATATTTTGTCCACTACAGAAAAGGGGAGAAAAAAAGAATGAAAAAAGAGAAACTAACACAAACAAAACTAAAACAAGCAAAAAAAAAATCCCATAAAAAAAAACCACTGAAAAACCACCAAAAAACCCCAAAACAGTGAAAAATCCCACTCAAAAAACACCAAGGACCAAGAAAACAACCCGACTACATTTCTGCTGAGACATGGTCTGTTGTGTTTTTCCTCAGAACAGGTCTATTTCCATACCTTCCCCCCGGCTGTGGGCTAGGAACATTGCTCTGTGAGATGCTTGAAGCCAAAGCCATGTCAGAATTCACAGGGGAAGCAGTTCTACATTTATGGTCTGGTGTTGCCTAAGTTTCTCCTGGAGGTTTAACTTCACTGGAAAGCACCCAAAGATTCTTTCCTTTCTGCAGTTCCTTCTACGAAATCTGTGGCTGGTGGCAGCGGGATAAATTCCATAAATTCATCCATTTTGATGTCGCTCGTGCCAGCATGAGTGCAAGTTTGTGCTTCTGCTCCCAGTGGCTTTAACAGTGCACCAACAGGATGCAGAGTGGAAAGTAGCAATGAAAACCCAATGCTGTTTGCATTGCTGCATGTGCATTGTGCTACATGCATCCCCTTGGCTGATCTATTACCTTCAAGTTTTGCTCTCGAGGTTAAATTAAGTAATTATCTCCTGAATGAGGGGGTTTCTTTCAGCTTAAGATGTTATTTCTTCTCTAATGCCTATGGCTAAATGCACCAGAAATTTAATGGTAGGTTTGACATAGCAGTGAATTCTTTGGAGTGGTTTGACAGTCCCTAACAGATTCTATGGCAGTTTGCATTCATTTAATTGCAAAATCCATTGCAAATACCTTTCATTATCTAGAAAATAAATTCTTTGTGATAGATTTCCAAAGCTCAAGGCTTTGGGGACGAAAGTCAAATTTTCAAAACTTTTCCTACTCTTTTCTTACACCCTAAAGAAAATGCTTTGTCTTATTACTTGGCTAATTTCCCTGAAATGCTGGGTTGTGGAATGAGGTTTTGTTTAAACAGCTCCAGACCATGTATTGTGTTAATGCGGACGATTTTAGGAGGAGCAAACTGCGTTCCAGTAAAAACACAGCAATAAAATTTGCAACCCACAACTCCCCTTTGATCATCCAGATTCTTTGGGATTTGATTCCCAGCATTGCAAATTGGGTCAGTAATTGATAGTTCGTTGTACTGACATATAATTCATGGGGTGTTTTTTGGTTGGTCGGGGCTTTGTTTGTTTTTTGTTTTTTCTTTTTGCAAAACCACAGCAGAGGCATGAGTGCCTCCTGGCCAGGGAGAAAGGACCCACCAGGCAACAGGAGGCTTGGACCACTGAACTGCTCCTTCATGCTGGGCTCTCCCACTCTTGGCAGGACCCAGAGTCGGAGGAGTTTGTAATCCTGGCTTGTGCTCCGACAGGACAGGGCTGTAATGTGGAAAACAGGGCAGGGAAAGAGTGGGGAAACTCGGGCGTGGAGGGCTCTCAGTGGGCAGCAGATCCAAACCACTCTGTGAAATGCATCAATTAAAACAACCAAGCTGTAGGAATACAACCATCATGGTGCCTTTATGGAAAATTAGCGCCAATTAACCCGGCCGAGCTCAAAGTGCAGCCTGCCTTTATTCCAGTGATAACCCTCCCAATTAAAAATGTGCTGTGCTTACCACATCCTCACTACAGTGAGACACTGTTTGCTGCTCTAGGGAAATAGGTACATCTTCAAAATCAAGAGGTTTTGTGCATGAAATCTGCCACAGTGCTGTTAAAGTGTTATTCCACAGAGCTGTAAGCAAAGACATGGTCTGTGGTTCAGATCAAGCCTGGTAAGTCCCAACCTGGAACTACTCACCACTAGCAGTGTTAGTGAATGTTGTATTCCAAAATCAATTCTGTCATTCTGGATTATTTTCTGTGCTCTATATGTCACAAGTGTTTATCTTGACAGAAAGCAAGATACACTCCTCTCTGTTCTAAAATTATCTCTTTGAGTTGAAAAGTAGCATGTAAGGATGAACTGCTGTGATAAAACATATGCAAAGTTATTTTTACATGTCTTTTGTTGAGGCAACTGCAGTTCTGCTGGAAATTTCCATTAAACTTGAAGCCATCACTGTCCGTATTCCAGGACTTGCTCCAGTTCATTAAATACTTCTTTGACACCCAGATATATAAAGACATGTTTGATCATTTGTTTATATTAAGTTCTTCTACCAAGTGTCCAGCAGCGCAGAAATTCAAGCCTGAGTGATCAATGTACTGAAACAATTAGCTTTAAGTAAAAGATTGTCTCAAAAAAATGCTCTTTATTCACCTTGTGGTTATAGGTTTAATATTTACCTCTAGGCTGTTTTTAGTGTATTCACCCAGAAATGCCAGTTCAGCTGTGTGACAGGAACTGGGAATAAACACTGTGTTGTCGCAGCAGCAAACAGAACAACTCCTCTGTCCCCCATTCCCACAAAGCTCTTCAAAACCAAATTTAAGTTGCTGCTTGCTATCCATGTCTTTGGCAAACATATAAATTCAAATCTGTCCTTTCTTCATTTATTAGACAGTTCCCAAAGAACAGTCATATATCTGGTGTATTTTAAAAGGGAAGTATTAATGGCTTTGTTCTGTGGTGGGGAGGACACTTTTAAAAGCTCGGATGCAAAGGAGAGTGTAATCTGCATTTCAGGTGCTGTATGCTGCAATATCCATTAATACTGGATGTCAGACTTATGCTGGACAGTGCCACATAACTATTCTAATTCGTAAGCCTTTTATTCATGTCTCTTCCCAAAACTTTAAATTTAAATTTGAGGGAGACCTGATGACTTTCTGACAATGTATGTGGTTTAGTCTCTAAAACAGTCACGCCTAAGAAAGACCAGATCACCACTGGTGACAGGAACATTGCACAACAAATTTCAGGAAGGGCAGTGAAGGTTGCTAAGCATTTTATCTGTTGTGAGTAGGAAAAACGCTGTATATGGATGAGTGTAATTAGGTCATTGGTTTATGTACCCAAAGCCCTAGTTTCCCAATGTTTCTTAGAATTAACGTGGATGTATATTTATTGTGTATCTTTGATTTGGCTGAAAAACACAGCCAGGCAATTCCCAACTGCCTGTATATAGTTATATGTATATATTTATTTACATGGCTTCATAGACATAGACTATTCCAAGGAGGATTGGCAAGGACACATCCTCCTGAGATTTGCTCAGTAGCCTCCAGTTTCAGATACAGTGAGATTGCCAGGCTCTGAAACACACCTTTGGTGCTGCAGAGCCCCCTGAGTATCTGCTGTGTAAGGAACAAGTTCAGGGGGTCTGTGGACCACAGGTATTTCCTTGGATTTCTTATGGGGATTGCAGGATGCAAACGAATGCTTGAAGCCAGAGGCTGCAAGAATGGCCAGGCAGCTACTTGGCAAACTGACTTCGAGATGTGCTGAAAAAATCTGTTCCCAAATCCCCTGTTTAAGGTTGTTTTATTTCCCCCTCGGATGGCAGGGTTGGAATTTGACCTTGCAAACTCGTCGTTAGTGCGGCGTGCTTTGCTTGTTGTGCCCTTTTTGCAATAATAACAACATTACCAGGACTCTTTGCTGTGTGGTTTGTCTCAGTGGTAGTATGGGGGGGACAGTGGGACATCTCTGAGGTGACAGAGGGGAGAAACCTGTTCCTGAGAAGGAAGGAATGGCAGAGACCCCCGTGATGTCTCTGCCCTGCCCAGCTGAGGTGACAGAACAGCTGTGCTGTCCAGCCAGGGCCAACCACCACAACATGCCTGTTCCACCCTGGGTTTTTAATTTTCTCTTTTAATTTTTTTCTCTCTTAGGCTTC
>VWZF01001531.1:122286-135198 GCA_013396755.1 Sclerurus mexicanus | reverse complement strand
CAAAAAACCCACCAAAACCCAACAAAAGAACAGACTCCATATCTGAAATATCCTGTGGTGGTACAGAGGTCTTCACAGCCTAATTTATTTGCTAATGAGACTTTTCAGAATTAATTAAAATGATCAGTGTGTGGCTCCACTCTGTGTGATTTACATATGTTGTTCTCACTGGAGACTCAGTGCTTTGGATAGACCTAGAAAAGTCAATGAGTGAACTTGAGTGTAACTCTGTTGGGATATGCTGCCTATATTTATTTCTAAATTAGGGTAGAAATAAGTTGATTTTGAGCAATCTGAGGAGTGTGGAGTGCTCTGAGGGTACTGGCTAAGGCTCCAGTTCTGGCAGGTCTGTTTCACTGTTAGTCCCAGTGACGTCCTGGTGAGACACACATCTGTCTGGGTGGCAGTGCTTACCAAAAGGAAAACAGAAAACGCTTGGACCTGAAATTATTCAGGCCTGAAGAGGAGCATTTTGAAAGAATTTCCCCATAGAAAGCTCGTCAGACTTTCAGATAAAGTCATAATCTGAATACAAGAGGGATTTGCAGAAGTGGAGTGATGGACTGAGTAGTGAGGAGACCTTTCTGAATACTGGAGACCTCTTGGGAAGTGACAGCATCCAGCATTTACTGGGGCTTTGCTGATTCCTCAGGAGCACAGGGGGAACAAAATGAAACTCATTCCCCAGGTCCACAGCAGGAAAGACCATAATGAGAGCTCTGACCCTCCCAGGGCTTGAGGAGCTTCCAGTGTGAAAAGGTGTGAGTTGTGCAGTGCCTGGTGACATGGGGACATCCCTGCATTTTGGGATTGCAGTGCTTCGCAGAGACTTCTCTTCCCTGGAGATCTCTAGGGATGAGGTTTGGAAAACTTGGCCCCGGGTCAGTTTGAAACCAGATTTAAAAAACTGCTGGATTTCACTTAGTGTGTTGGCTGTACAGCGTGGAGCAGGTGAAGGCAAAACAAGTGCTCGAATCAGTCTGAAAATTAAGATTGCACAGTATACCTCACTGCAGTGAGCCCTCACAGGGAAGAGCAATACTCCCCATCCTGGGGACTGACCTTGGCAATATGTGACTCTTTCACCTGCCTTCAGGACTGCACCAGTGCAATATCCCTGGGCACAAAGCCCTTGGGAAGCTCCAGCCAGCCCAAAATCCTACAATACAAGCATGTCAGGTCTGATTCTTCCTCTTCCTGCATCAAGTCCCTGCAGTCCAGTACTGAGCCGAGATTAGGAGATTACACCTTGTTTTGAAGGCAGAGAGTGATGCTGACCTGGAATATCTTGTCACTGAAAACACTCATCCCTGTGGCCCTGTAATTCTCTGAGCTCATAGGAGTAAGGTTTTCTGTGCAGAGTTCACTTTTTTTGAGGATTCAGCCTACACACATAAGATTAATTCCTACAGGGATCAAATGCCACCGCTTTTGGAAACCTCACCTTTCCAGGCACCACTGGAATGGTGTCTTGGAGAGCAAGTAGAAATGGGGCACATGGGCTTTTGGAACGTTTACTGCATCGTTTCTGCTCTCCCTCGCTCTCCTTGTGGAAACCGTGGGTGAAATGGTCACTCTCAGGGTCTTTAAAAAACAATAATTGCAATGAAATAGCTGAAGCTGTCACATTTATAGGCTGAATTTCATCTGTTTGTTTTGCCATCCCCATCTCAGCTGGCGATTGTCTCTTACATTTGCGATGTAACCTTAACAAAAAGCTCAGAATTCTCTATAAAGGGTTACTTTGGCAGCGTATATGTTGGAATTATTTATATCTGTATCCATATCTGTTTCATGTCCCTTTGCTTTATATTTCCAGACCTGATCTGGCCTCACAGAAGACGTCAGGGCAGAATTCCCTGGACTGGAACCTGGAAACACTGGAAAACACTCGTGAGCCAGAGGACCTGTTCGATGACATATAGCCATGTGTGGGCTGAGAGACAGAGACTGGTGCTTCTGACACAGATAAGCTGTAAAACTAACAGGCTCTTTTTACAGAGCAGAGCCAAGATCTGTGCTCTGAGGTGGTTTTCAGTGACACATCCCAATAAACCCTCCTGCACTGCACTTGTCCCTGTTCTTCACTCTGAGGCTGTACACCCATGGCCTGCTAGACCTGATTTGTGATGGTCTTAAAAATGAGTTTATCCTCTGTGTAGACTTTTTATCAAGTGTATGTGGGAAGGGAGAGCACCACTGAGGTATTTCTTACATCCTCACAGTCTCTGCTGATTGTGTTCAGGTTTCCCACATGTCCCCAGAGAATGTCAGACATAAAGAAGATTTTAAGCTACCACTGTACTTAACCTTTTATGCTGCCCCTTTATTAGCTCAGCCTAGGCATGGTCTAGATAAATCATCCTCAGCTTTGTTTGAGATGCAGATGTGAGTTTAGAATAGTCTCTTCTGATTCAAAGGATCCAAAGAAATACCCTTTTATTTGAAGGATCTCTGGAGCATTAATGCATTATAAGGTATTTTTGCTGTTAGAAGTAAAGTGCTTCTAAAGTAGATATTTACTGTATTTTAGCCTTTTGTATAAACCTATAGCATTTAAAAATATTGTAATTTTTGATCCTTCAACATTTTCCTTAAGGTGATTTCTAAAAAAAAAATAAAATGCATTCTAAAAACACATCAATTTTGTTCTTATTTCCTTAGACACTATGAGTAAAGGCAAGAATCAGCAAAGTGTGTTAATGAGCTTTTCTTGCCCCGAACTGATGCATTCATTTACATTTAAGGCTTCACCAAGGACAAAGTGAGCATCTATTTACCTTCAGCAGTCAAAATGAAGAGCTAAGTATGGGCATCAGGTTTCTGCTTTCCAGTTTTAAGAGCCTGAATCAATTCTTGTTTCAGGGAGAGGGATCCAGTTCTTCTGTCTCCAAAAGGAATCCATTGAAGTCACTTCTGTGCTCTGTGGCTTGCAAAGGTCTTTGGTAAAATACTTACTTGGTGTTTCTGAAATGGCCACTTATGTAGGCTCTGAGTCTGCCACAATTCCATCCTAAAATTAATTAAAAGCTTCCATGTCAGTATTTGCAGCATCATGGACTCATAGTGGAACATGAGGGTCTGGGAATATTAAATTTAAGCATTCCTCCCTGAAAAACACGGTCACAGCATTTTAAATTCACAAAGGGCTTTGGGACAGTGTTATAAATCACACAGTAAAAATAAGAATGGCCAAAATATTTTGCTTGCTAAAAAGGCTTTGTGCCTGAGAAGTGACAGGACCACAAAAGGCCCATTCATAGCCCCATTCACAGGCACAACCTGATTTAAAATCTTCCAGCGCTGATCTGACAATGCTTTCATCAGAACCTTGCGCATGGTTTCAGTTTTAAAGTGAAAATGTTCCATGACTTAACCCCCCAGTGCAAGAGCTTGGTTTAATTGTGCCCGTGGCAGAAAATGAAGGTAAATGGAGCTGAACATCCCACAAAACTCTGCTTTCAGGAAGCTCTTGGTCTCCAATGGTGACATGTTGTTGTACAAATAGGAAATGCTGCACGCCGCTGGCAGATGTAATAAAGTCTGTCAGAGAGTTCATTCTTTTCTCTCTTTTTTTTTTTTCCCCTTTTTTGTGAGGTTTATAGAGTAAAGCCAGGGGTTGAGCAGAAAATTACGTGGTGGGGGATGCACATTCCCTCGGCTGTGTGAGTACAGGTGTGCTGTCTGGTGAGGGCAGCTGTGGTGCAGAGCCAGTTTCCAGTCAGATGAGACTGGTTTTATTCACAGGGACACCTTCTCTGCCCTGGAAATCCACGGACAATATGTCAGTGTCCACAGCCCTGTGGGAAGTGTCAGTGAAATCCTCCTTTCTGAGGATTTATGTGAGGAACTGTTGGCTTTCTGATGGTAGGTTTCCATTTTCCAGTTGGCTTTGAAGAGGAAAGACCCACCAGTCCTAAAACCAGTTTAGCCTCCGTTGCAGGTCTTTAATCATATGAGAGCAGTATTGCCAAAGCTTCAGAAAATCAGTGAAAATTCCTCACAACCTGCATTTGCCTGCTTTTTCCTCAAACTCATTCCTCCCAGGGCATGGAAATAGACCCAGTGGTCCAGTTGACCAAGCCAGGTAAAATCTATTTCAAACTAACCTGTGATGCCTGGGAAGGGAATTCAGTATTAATGCCCCATAATATATTTTTTTAAAAACCTACTAAATTATTATGATACTCAGTACTGCTTGCTTAAGTCTCCGAGGAAAGGTGGGATCTTTGCTCTCCCTCCATTAGCAGTTCTGGGATTAAGCTTTACTCCATTCATCCTTCTGTTCAGTAGATCTACCAAAATTAGGCTTATTTTGTGAGCACATTTTCCTAACTCACCACTTGTAAACCCCTGTTTCCCAGGCATGCCACGTGGAAGGGCCTGACCTGAGGTGTCACTCAGTTGCTTCTCCCCCACCCAAAATATTTCAGTCATGAAGAAGACAAAGCAGAGAAACATGCCCACAAATGGGTTTTGCAAGGCAGGAAGTTGGCCAAAGTTAGGAAATACACAGATCAAAATTCAAAGGTCCTTAATTAATACTTCTCTTTGATATTACTCTGAAAATGGTTTCCCAGGTAATTCTCTTTTTCAACATTTTGACTGTACTTTTGGGGAAGATGAAACATGTAGTTGTTTTACAGGAGGAAAACCATATATTTCATTAAAGGTTTGGACTCATGCAGAGTTTTATACTCTTAATATAACTTCTTAAACAGAATGTATGTTTTTATGCAAAACAATTTGTCTTTAGAAGTCTGAATTTATCCAGCAAATCTTGAAAGACAAAGCTCAAAAATATTTATTTTCAAGACAGCAAAAAAAAAAAAGTTCTGAACCAAAAGAAACCTCCCTCTTTTCTTGAGGAAATGCTGTATAAAGTGTTGCCTTTGGGATGATAATATTGTTTTGATTTTGAGATCATGTTTTGACAACCTGTATCACTATTTTAACTACCTTCTCACTGTTATTCCCAAAAGTAGACACTCCTGTCTATGTGTGTATTGGATATATTGTTCTACCTCGCTTTGTCCCTGTAACATATAAATGATTGTGTGTATAAATGTGATTCTCTGGAAATATTTAGTATAGTCTGGCTGGCTTTGACAGCTTCTGCAGTTTGATTTAGAAGCCTGGAGGTGCTTGAGGAAAGACAAAGCCTTCACACATGGGAATTCAAGTGCTGCTAAATGTTTAAGGTAAAGCTGCTTTTTTTTCTGGTTTTGTGGGTAAAATAAAATGTGGTAATAGTGAAGGAAGAATGGAAGGAAAACAAGGTAATAAAAGCACGTCCAGGCTGCTTAGAGACTGAAGGTGATATATTTTAACATCTTCTGAGCAGTACTGATTGAGAAAAATGTCCAGGAGCTGGTTATCCTACTGAAAGAGGAGCAGCTGTAAGGGGGTTTCCATCAACCATCAATCCTCTCATCAGGGATTAGTACCACTGTTCTGCTAAATATTTTTCTGCTCTAATTTTATTCTAATTCCCTTCGCAAGATCTGTGGTCTCATAAAAACTTTTTCCTAAAAATTTCCTTTTGGTGATTTGTCATCCTTGCTGTCATTTTTTACCCCATTATAATGTTGATCAGCATCTGAATTTTCATCTTTCTCTGACCATTGAATGATTTCCCTGCTGTTGTAATTACACTCCAAAATCAGCTTCATTCATAAAAATCATCAGTATTAATCTGCTGATGTTAGGAAAATGAAGCACTCTTCATTTTTAAAACCAACACTACTGAAAAGGGAATACCAAGCTGTAGGAAGATTATTTCTGGAGATCCTTAGGGCTGACTCCTGGGGCCAGTGTCTTTCAGCATTTTCACCAGTGGGACTGGCACAAGAAGTGGGAACTCCAGTCAAACCTGTTGATGGTGTGGATCTGGTAATCCTGGCACTGTCTGATCTCGAATTTGATGGTGTCCCACTGGTCAGAGGTGACGGCAATAACCAAAAATCCCTTTTTTTTTTTTTTTTTTGCCTGAGTTCACAGGTCTTGTCAAAACAGCTGGAGCAGCTTTAATATCATCCAAGGTGATGTTTGTATTGCTCTAGAGAAGAAGGATGACCATTCTACTTTCAGGTTCCTCCATGGGAAGGAAATATAGCTCTGTTTTGGATTTTTTTTATAGCTCTATTTGTCTTGTGCAGAACCATTTAAGCAAAGAAACTTTTACCATCAATTCCTGCAGCATCACAGAGTGAGGTACAGGAGAGGTTGGAAAGGGACTCTGAAGATCATCTCCCCCAGGTGCTGTAAAGGTTTTCTTCTGAGTCTTAACCTTTTTACCTCTGCTGAGAATTAAACCATTGGGTCCTTGCTGGAATAATCTTCCTACTTAGGAAACAGACACATTTAGCCATTCTAATATTTAAGGTGAAAGCTGCTGTCCTTATTCTCTTCCTCCCCCACACAGAGCTGTTGTTTATTTGAGACAGTCTGGGGGGAATATCTGCTGGGAAATTTTATGCCCAGAGATAGAGAACCATTCCAGTACTTTCTGAAAGGCATGAAGGTACATATTTAATTATATGGTTTTATGCAACTAATATTGTTGCAGAGTTCATCAGGTAATAGTCATCAATACAGCATGTAGCACCTGTGTTGTTCTGAGGAAATAGTGTAACACCACACTGTCCTTCTTTTCCTCCTCAATTAATTACAATTTGGAAATCCTGCATCTCATTTCTGGTGTGCAGTTCTGATTCTTGCTGTCTGAGAGACCAGGGATAAGCCCTGGGCTTATTCAGTTTAATCACCTACCCCAATTTTCTGGTGCAGTCTGCTAGCTTCTGCTTTTCTTTCTGAGATGTTACAGGATCCTCTTTGACGTCCAGGGTGGTTGAAGGATGATTTTAAAAATTGATTTTGATTTTAACCAAAAGCCAGGGTTATAAGCAGGAAAGGCTGGAGACAGGTTTGTCCTCCAGACTCCACTCCATGTAAAACATAAAAAGGTAATAAAATATATTTACAGGACTATTCACAAGTCCAGTGAGGAGAGACCAACAGTGCTAAGGAACTGCTCATCCCAGCGTGGTGTCCCAAGTGATGGGAAGCTGCAGCATAGGAGGGATGTGAGTGAGTGGAAAACTCTCTGGGCTGGATTAAAAAGTATGGATTGAGGTGCTCATCCTGAAAGTCACCCTGGGCCCTTTGTCAGCCAGGAAAAGCTGCGTGTTTTCAGCTTGCCTGTCTTGAGGTGAGATGTCGTGCTCCCAGGTGATGCTCTTCTGAGTGGGCACTGAGGGGTGTAGATGGCAAGCAGAGAGGTGTGTGGGTGGCTGGAGCTGGGAGGGGGATGACCAGGGGTTGGGCAGGCAGCCACAGCTGTCGTGGCTTCTGCACCCACGAGGGCACCAAAGGGGCTCACCCCAAATTTACAGAGACACTGGGAGAGCTTTTATGCCAGAAAGAAATGAGGAGACAGAGAAGTACAGAAATACTTATATTAAATAGTCATTAAAAATGCACCAAAATGGGACATGCTCTGCTCAAGCTCTTGGCTTCTTGCTGTGTTAGGCAGCCAGGTACTGCTCTCTGGGAGCATTTCCATAGCAATAGGGTAATTTCCCTTCACATGGAGGGAAGTTCACCCTGCCAGGGATGCTGCCGGCAGTGCTGGGGGTGTAGCAAGGCAGAGTCCCATGAGATGTGGTCCAGTTTTCCTGCTGCTCTGAGCTGGGGCTGGGTCACAGGCAGCACTGAACCCTGCTCTAGGTTGGCTTTGGGAAACCCAAACCTCCTCAGACCTTGTCTGGAGGGAGCTGCTAGCAGAGGTGCTGAGATGGAGCTCACACTGCTCAGCAGCCACGGGGGGAGGCGAGGGCAGGTGTTGCCAGAGGTGTGGACCTGCTCAGCCTCACCAGGGCAGTACAGCCCCAATGCTGAGTGACCAAAGAACTGAAGCAAACAATGTCTGCCCCAGCTGTGCCTCTCCTGAAACAATTTCTGGTTAATTCCTCTCCGCAGGTGATGCAAAGGGTCAGGGAGTCACCACCATGGACTGCAGGTGGCTGAGGAGGAGTGAGCCCTTTGCCTCCCATCACTGATGAATTTGTTCACATGGGAGCACAGAAAGCTCAGCAACGAGGAGCACCATCCTTCTGCTTGAGTCAGACCATCCCCATCCCATTTTCCCAGGGAATGGCAGTGTGATGATTCCAAAATAAAATACATGATGCTGTGGATCCTTCCCACTGGTGAGTTGGAGGCACACGTTCCTGCACATCAGTTCTCAAGCAGAATAGCCTGTCTGAGCTCAGCTTTCATTCTCTGGTCGTGTTCAAGGCTCGCCCTCCCAACCACATTTCTTCCAAAGGCTGTGGCAGGTCTGTGGGAGAAGAATAGCTGAGAGTCTGGTGCTGGGCAGCTTTGTGTCCTCCCCTGCACTGAGGTGATGGAGGGGAAGGCCTGTGTCCTGCTCCCCATGTCTGCATGTGTTTCAGTTTTATGACTCCATCCTTCCCTCCACAGAGCCAAAACCAGAAGAGATGGGAAATGAAATCAGCCGTCTAGAAGCTGCACTAATAAATATCTATGAAAATAGGAGTGTGTCCCCAAGAACAAAGGAGCAATTGAGACATTTAACCTAAACATCCATAATAAATGAATCAGCGCTGATTTATGGTGGGAGATGTTTTACACTGCAAAGGCATGGAGGAAGTGAAATAATTTCTGCCCAGCACTTGGCCTCTTGCAGCCTGTCTCATTCCCCTCACGCAAGCCTTGGGAAGATGTGACAAACCTCCTCACAACACATCCCAGGAATGTTGTGTCTTCCCCTTTGACTTCAGCCGAGCTCAGCAGCCAAACTGGATGATGATTTATTGCAACTGCTCAGTAAAAAGCCGCTGTAAGCCCAGAATAAGCTGTTGTTTTGCAATCTGGTTAGCCTTTTTTTTTTTTTCTGACTTGATTTTGCTTTCAGTTTTGCATGAAGGAACAAGCAAGCAATTTTCTCCAAGTGGAACTGCTGTGAGGACCTTCCCTGCTGCTGCCACCAGTTTCAGTGGGAGGCTCAGCTGCCTTCAGGTCAGGTGTATTTTTGTATTTAATGCAACCAGAGGGGACATCTCTGAAGTTAAACTCCCCAGATTAGGCAGCCCAGACCAGAGTCTGATGCATGAAAACCACTGGCAGTTCTCAAAACAATGCGATGTGAGAGGGTGACCCTGTTTGGTTTCATCACTCCAGTTCAGTTAAACTCCAGAAATTAAAATTAACCAGTGTGAGAAGATACACAAGCCAAAAAAAGAAATAGAAAAAAAAGGAAGCTGCAGTCTCTGATTTCACAAAAAATATGCATAGGTTTCACAATAGTTTCTTCATATCCTTTCCCTTCCCCTCAGCACACGAGTGATTTTGAAAGAAATTTTAAAAATCAATCTGAAGCAGAGGCAGGCACATTCTGGGCAGCTTTTACTGTTTCATGGTGATTCCTGTTTCCCAGCTCAGGGGAAAATGCTGAAATTGATGTCCACATCCCAGCAGGGCTGGCCTGAGTCCCTTTGCTCCCTTGTTGCTCATGACTGTAACACACTCACCAGGGCTCAGTTGCCAAATAAGAAGTTACTCCACACCCAGCCCTGTGATCACAATTTGAATAGAAAACTGTCTCCAAATAAAATGCCTTTGAGGGCCTTGAAAATGTCTCAATAAAATCTACTGACATTGGTGTGTTTCTTTATTTGCCTGGCTATATTTTCGCTTTAGCCCTTTTGTAATGAATTGCTTTCCATTGTGGCACGAAAACTACTTGGAAGAGTTTTGCTGGGGTTGTGTTTGTCAAGCCCTCACCTCACTGCAGTCAACCCCAAACCCTGTGCAGACTTCAGGGAAGAAAGGATGTGACCTGTATGCTTTCTAAAGGAAAAGAGTGCATAAAGTACACAAAAATGGTTAAGGTGACCAGAGTAGCAGCAAAACAGACAGTCCACAGAGGCACTTTAGGGACTGGAGGGGTCTGAAGTTTAGGGTGATGTATGAAAAGGGATCTCCCTTGGCTGTGCTTTGGAGGAATGGGGTAATCCTTGAAAGACAGGGGGTTGATATTTTAATTTATAGGAAAGAATAGACCAGGCTGCAGATGGTGGTGCCACCAGTGGCCCCAGTCCTTGAGATGGGGGCAGTCCAAGGATCCCTCCCTGTCTTCCTGCTCTCACTGCTGAGGGATGCTCTGTTATCCAGGTGTGCCAAAACCAGCACCTGGGAGTTCTGGATAAATTCTGAATTAAATCTCACCTGTGGTCTTCCAGAATCCTAAGCAGGAATACTGGGTCCCATTTCAGTACCCTCTGATGTCTGCCATCCACAAAGGGTGGATGTGAGGGTGCTGCAGCATCCACTAAAAGGTTTTGGAAGGTACCATGGGGCAGTGGGAGTGATGGAGGGAGTGATAAAGGAGATTCAAGCAGAGCTGAAGGAGAGCTACAAACAAAATGAGCAGCCTGAGAAACACCAGAGAGCAGCTCTTGGTGCAAGCCCTGGAGCTCGTTGCCAATAGACAGGGTGGATGCTGAGGGACAGAGCAGCTCCTAGAGGAAATGGGTCAAGTGTTCTGGAAAAGGGTCACCAAGGGTTGGCCCAGGAGGTCCCCTGGGCTGGCAGGGTCTGGGGGAGTGCTGGGGAGAAGCAGCATCACTGTCACCCTCTCTCTACGTGTCTCCAAGCAGCTGGTTCTCACCAGTGCTGTGGGCAGATGCTGAGCTGGCAGGGACTGTTCTGTGGGTGTAGCTCATTGACAGGAGGCTGTATGCCCTGCATGGAGAGCAGAGCATTGCAAGAGCAAATGGGAAATTCCTGCACACACTGGGTGTTGTAATGAACCTGGGGGATGTTGCCTGGATGGATTTGTGAGGGAGGTGGGTTGTCACCTCCTCAGTGCTCCTCCCTCCCCATCCCTTACCTGTGTAGCCCCGCTCTGTGTCACAGAGCAGCACTGAGTGTGACCATTGTCCTTCCACCTGAGGTCTGAGTCCAGCCCTGCAACAAATCATCTCTTCAGTCTCCAGAGGGTAAAGTGGAGCTCTGCCGTGGTGTTTGACACAAAAGAGAGGGCTGTGCTTCAGCCAGCATGAGAAAATTTTGTATTCAGATATTTAAACATGACACTCTCAGGGAAACAAATAATGCCTTTTAAAATAACGTGTGTATCTTTGCAGCCTTTGCTGTGCAAGTCAACACCTGGGCAGCTGTTGCATGGACAGGTATCAGCCCATAAAGGGTGATGTTAGGCACAGGTGCAGAGCATCCCTAGGCTGCTTGGTGTTGGTCAGCAGAAGGAAAACATGTTTTTTTGTTCCAAGAGCAAGACCTGTAACCTTACAGCTGGACAAAGGCTAACCTGCATTACAGCCTCTACCTGTGTGTATTCCTGTAAAACATCCTGGTCTCCACTCACCTTTCTACACATTTGCATCGTGTTGCCCTGTGTAAATGACATTTCTTGTGTTTCAGGCTGAGAGACACATTTTCCTGGCTGATTACAGTGTTTGGCTTCCATGGCCAAGTGTTCCTGGATTGAAATGCAGTGTTCTTGAGTTATGGTTATTGTGGTTGTTTGATTTGATCACAGATGGATAGTAACAAGCCTGGTCCCAGGGAATTGGCCTCAGTGGCTGCCTGCTCCCTCTCAGAATCCCAAAATGTGCAAAAGCCCTGCCAGCCCATGGAGCCCACCCTGTGCCCACCTTGTCCCCCAGCCCAGAGCTCTGAGTGCCACGGCCAGTCCTGCCTTGGGCACCTCCAGGGCTGGGCACTCCAACCCTCCCTGGGCAGCCCCTGCCAGTGTCTGACCACCCTTTCCAGGCACAAATTCCTCCCCATGTCCAACCTGAAGCCTCTTCTCTCGTCCTGTCCCTGTTCCCTGTGAGAAGAGAGCAATCCTCACCTGGCTGCCCCTCCTGTCAGGGGTTTCAGAGAGCCAGAAGGTCCCCCCTGAGCCCCCTTTTCTCCAGGCTGAGCCCCCCTGCTCCCTCCTGGTGTTCCAGCCCCTTCCCCACTCCATTCCCTTCCCTGGACTCTCTCCAGCCCCTCTGTGTCTCTCCTGTGCGAGGTGCCCAGCCCTGGACAGAGCCCTGGAGGTGCCCCAGCAGTGCCAGCACAGGGGACAATCCCTGCCCTGGCCCTGCAGGACACACCACTGCTGACACTGCCCCGGTCCCTGTGCCAGCCCTTGCTGGACCTGTGGGCACATTGCAGTGCACTTGGGTTCTTTGCTGTCCCCACCAACACCCCAGACCCCTCCCAGGGAGGAGGGTTGGTCACGGTGCCTTGTTTTCCTCACTCGAGTTCGTTAAAATTATGAACATGTTGTGAAACGAAAATAAATGTAATTTGTGCTTATCCGGTGTAAAACTAGCTTAGTCATGCCGAGATAGAGCCTGTCTGCATCTGTTAATCACACCCTGACACGCCTCAGCTTGAGAACTCAGAAGACACCACAGTGTTTTCTGAGATCTCTTGATATAAACGTTTTTCCCTAAAAGTGCAGGAACAAGGGCCAGAAGAATTTTACAGAGTTTTTTTGTTCTTAAAGACAAGTTGGGTCCATCACTCAAGGGGTGAGTTACCACTGAGGGCATTGATTTCTCTGTCAGACAAGTCACAGAATCTCATACACTCCAAAGTGCTCACCTAGAGGGGAATTTTCATTGCAGAAACTCTGGAAAACAGCTTTATCATTTACTGCTTAAGCATCTTTTTTGCTGTTTTGAATTTTAAAATGCTGTAGAGAGTCCAACAAGTAAGTGTTAAACCTTCTGTAAGAGACACATATGGGAGAGGAGTTACTAAGCACAAGCCAAATGCTGGATACCTAAACCCCAGAGAGAGAACAGATGTTTTACCACCTGCACACTCTTTTCTACCAGAAAAGAATTCAGATTTGGCTGCTCCGCACTG
>VWZF01001531.1:111296-122255 GCA_013396755.1 Sclerurus mexicanus | reverse complement strand
GAAGGCATTAATGTTATACCCTGGGTTTGCACAGTGCTTACAGGAAAATGCTAAAATGAAGTTTCTGTCTCGGGGGGTTAATAATGTATGGTTAGTGTAGGGTTGTTATGAAAAGAACATAGTTACAGTGAGAGCATATGGCCAAATAAAAGAAGGAATCCAGCCTTTCAGAGATGCTGTTCTCATGGAGTGGGAAAGGCAAAGCTGACTGGAGTGTAGACATGCTGTAAGCTGCTAGTTTTCCTCCCAGGATATAAGGATATTGCTTCAGTGGTGGGGGGTTTTTGAGAAGTGTTTCAGCCACAGGGGAGAGTCTTTAGGGAGAGACCAGAGGGAAGTGCAAGCGCTGTAACACAAATCCACTGATCACAGAAGGGGTAAGGAATGACTTAGAGTGGGATGAAATCCAGGGAGTTTGCCTGGTCTGGGAGGTGGGGGGAGATGGAGATGGTTCCTGAGGGACCCTTCTCCATGTGCTGATGGGCCAGAGCTCCAGAGAGCAGCAGGAAAGGCAGCCACAAAGAGACAGGGTGAAGGGATGCATGAAATGAACTCCGGTACCATTTGGAGCTTGGTAGATCCGAGCTAATAAACAGAATTAATTGTAGTTGTCACTGACTCAGGGAATGATCTGGGTGAGAAGGGACCTCAGAGATCACCTGGCCCAACCCCTTGCCATGGGCACTTCCTACAGCTCCATGAGAGCCCATCCTCTGCCATGAGCAGACACAGCACTGCAGAATACTTGCATTTCTAAACAACTAGAAGAGAGTTTACTTTACTGACAGATAAAGATAAACAGGAGGAGGCAGCTGTAAAAAGAATTCCATTGACCACTGACCTGAAAACATGTAGCTTTCCATAAAATAAGCACAAACTAAGGAAAAGTGAATATATAGATCCTGCAGAAATACTTTCTACAGAACCAAGGCAATTAATTTTGGAGGGTGATGCAGAAGGGGATATGTGGAGTGGGGCAAGGCATGGCTTTTCTAGGCTGAATTGCCACACATTTCAGTATAACTACGTGGGTGTCTTTACTCTCTCAGATGAGACCAGAGCAGATGCCCTGACTGCTGCTGACTGTACATGGACCTCGAAAAGATAAATCCTAACTCTGGGTTCACAAAACAAGCCCTACACGGAGTAGGAAGCTCCTATTTCAATGGCTTCAATAATTAAAAGTGTTAGAGGAATAGCAATAGCCTAGAAACACTGTAAAATATATTTAAAAAAAACAAGGCTGAAAATAGTCCTGATTTTGTTGGTTCCTTTGGTTTTGGGTTAGGGGCTTTTTTTTGTTGGTTTTGACCAGATTTTGTGTATCCCTAAAACAGGTCTGTGTGAGGATATGTGGTTGCCATCTTAGTCAAGCCTATTTTTAACTTGCAGAAACCAGAAATTAGTTTAGTGATGGGTGCAGTTAATATATGGAAAGTTAAATCACTGATAAAATAGAGTTGATCTGTACCCTCTCAGACAATAGAAAGACTGGTTGTTTTTTTCCTTTTAATTCTCCTTCTCAACAACAGGCACCTCAATTTAAACCCAGCTGCAGTGCTTATTTGGCATAACAGGCTGATAAGTGTCAGGCATCTTGGGCACTGGGTTGGCGTTGCAAAATATGGGAGATTTTTTCACTTAAATATGTATAAATACTGTTGAAGTATCTCAAGAATTCCAGCATCTGAGGAGCTTGGGAAAGATATGTATTTCATATATGTTCCATGTATGCTCCATGAATGTTCTCTGGGGGTCACCTACATTAAAGGTCAGATTGTCTAAGCACAAAGTTTAGACCCAAACCTGAACATCCACCAGATCCTTCCAGGACACTGTTCCTGGTTTATAACTCCTGTCCCAATTCCAAGTTTTATTGAGACAAATCTGCACTTTACAAAGGCTTCAGTCATAATAAAAACTTACTTAGTTTCTATTTAGAAATTATTTTTATGCTCTTAGCTTCTATTTAGTATTTCTCTCAGGTACCTGTTTTCATGCAGGTTGAAGGTTCACGCCAGGTTTTTGATGCCATACCACATCACTTAACTTGAGAATAGTGATCACAGTGGAGTGAAACCCTGCTTGTAGAAAATGCTGCCTTACAATCAGGGAAATTGGTTTTATTTTCCCTTCCAGCTGATGGACTAGTTCTTACACAGCCCCTTTCTGAGCTCTATTTACTACAGCTGCCATAGCACATGAATTGGTTGGTTAGGACTGGCTAGAAAATGTTCTGTGAAACATACAGATGTGGTGACATCATAACATTCTGGAAAATCAAATTTGATTTTTGCCAAGTCATTTTCCCTATTAAAAAGATCCCAAAAAGTCCAGGGAAAACTGGAAACAGTAAGAAAATGAAAGTCCGAGCATTGCTTCAGATTATTTTGGGGATTTCCATTCAGGCTAGATTTTTGCTGTCTTCACATTGCCTTCATGTTAAATATCCAAATCCAAAGCAAAATTGTTTGGTTTTGTTTTTATTTTTTGTTTGCTTGGTTGGTTTTGATTTTTTTTTTAAATGAGTGAGAACATATTGCTTAATCCCAAAGCAATTTTTGAACTGACTCAAAACACTAAACTTCAGATGAGCCTGAAATAAAGGCCTTCTTTTCTGTTGGTCCTTTATTTAGTTTGTTTCCAACCAGCAGCTGGAGAACAGGGATCTATTCCCTGCTCAGCTCTGGTGATGGGAGGGAAGTCCCAGTGGAGCTGCTGGATTTACCCAAATGGAGCAGTGAGGGGAGATGGACCTTTCCCCACCCTGCCCAGGCAGCCTCTTCTGGATGTGTCCAGGAAAGGTGATGAACAGAGGATGCTGCAGAGGTGAGCTCCTCTCTGATCTGAGGAAGGGCTGTCCTAAAAGTTATGTCTTTTGCCATCAGCATCAATAAGTTTGGTGGTTTTTTCAAACTAAACTTTTCATCTGTTCCTTTTATACTTGAAAAAAGTTGGTTGTTTTTTGTTTCTGTTTGTTTGTTTGTTTTAAATATCCTGGTGTATAACTTGCATTGATTACCACCAGTTGAAGGATGTTCCATGCTTATTACACCAGTTCAAACGTGATGGTGGCAAACCACTGGAATTTCAATACTTGACTTCTGTCTAGTGGATATCTGCCAATTTGGCTTAGCAGGGATCCCCTTGGGATGCCCTTTTTTATACCAGTTGGACTCTCTGTAACTCAGCAGAGCTGTAGAACTTTTGCTGGCACTTGCCATAACTTTTTCCACTGGAAAAACAATATAGAGAATGTGACATCATGAAAATTTTAGGAATCTTTCCAGTGCTACCACGTTATCCAGAGGCTTTGTTGCTACTTTTTTAGTTAGTTGGATTTTGGTGTAGGTTTTTTTGTGTTTTCTGTTTTTTGTTTTGTTGTTTTTTTTTTTATCATGCAGAAGATTCAGGCCAAAACTGGCTGACAAATATTACAGTTGCTCTCAAAATATGAAACAAATGGATTCTACAAACACTGGCCAATAGCTACATTCTGGTATTTGTTTTAAATGCAAGAGAGACAAGTGTGAGCTGAGAAATTAAGACCCATAAATCTACCCTGTGCACACTGCCAGTTTATTTAAGTGATACAGTGTTGTGTTAGTTGAAGTGATCATAGGAGAGTGCTAATAGCAAGTGATTAGTTGCTCAGGCATATTTATTTAAGAAATATAATAGATTAAAAGCCTTCTGGTCAGAGTAGATACTCCATCATCTTTAAAGTAAAATAATTCCTGCAATTTATGACTCCTTTTGTCATAATTCAGGCTTTAAAACCATGAATCATGACTGAATTGCTGTTGACTGGGCTGTAGGCAGAGAAATTTCTAGTGACAATAAGGAGAAGCTGGAAATTTATGATTGCTGAACTTATTCTCCTCTTCAGGTTAGGGAAAAGAAGACTGAAATGTTCGTTTGTAATGTCCCCCTGCCTCTGACATTTCCAGCTTTAAAATGACTCTTCAGGAACTGAAAGTGCTGTCACTTTAGGTAATAAAACCCCTTGCTCTGCATTGTCATGGTAGGTTGGTGGAAAATGATAGATGTTTAAAAGACAGCAATAACATTTCTCTGAGCAATATATGTTAAACTCTTTGTATTGTTAGCTGCACTGACATCCTACATAAGTGTCACTGGTACTTGGCCATAAGTGGTGTGTGAGGCTAAAAGTGAAAACAGCACAAAAGGGAAAAAAACAGGCACTTCAGCCACCGTGCTCTGATGGTTCAGCACCCAAAGCCTATAGGATGGGATCGCTAAAGGCTGGGTTTGCCCATCAGGACCTGGGCTGTTCCCCTCACCTCCCTCATGGCAATGATGCCTAAATTCCTGGAAAAAGACTTTGAAGACAACATTAGTAGAGACAGACAGACAAGGCACCTTTATTTGGAAGCTCCCAGGTGCACCCCCGAAGTTTGTGCGTGCATGTTCAGTGCTGTCACAGCTTTTATAACTTCCAGTAATTGCATATATGATATCTAAACCCAACCCATGGCACCCATTGCCCTGGTGCCCACCCTCAGAACTGCCCCTTCGAGCCTCTCCGAGGGCTCTGGGCGTTCTTCTCTTCTGTTTTGCCGTCCAGCTGTTCTTGCAGGTGCTCCTTCAAAACGCTGTGTCCTTGGGAAAGCTCTGGAATGTGTGAGAAAGTGCCCAGTGATCTCCACACACCACCTAAAAATGTGAGCAATCCAGGGAAATCCACGTAACTCTGAAAAGTCAAAAAAAAAATTCTACAAAATGAGCTAAAATCCTTAGGCATCAGCAGCCTTTCTGATGTCCTTATCATGACATGCCATGGGGGTGGCAGCTCTCCAAGGTCATGTCGGGGGTCTGTAGGACAGGCCTGGTGTGGCAAACAATAAAGGTGAAATCACACATGGAGTGGTGAATGCTGGTTCTGTGTGCAGAGGAATGGCACAGGTGACCTGAATTTGGACCGGCCTTCAAGACGTGAAGGCATTAGATCATTGCAGTGTTGCTGCCTCACAGCAGTTCTGCACTGGGCGACCCTCTCAAGAATTATTTAATGTGTCTCTCACTAGACAGAAAGATCCATCGAGAATCAAACGCTTCTATTTGAAAAGTGATAATCAAAGAAACCTAGAATGGTTTGGGTGGGAATGGACCTTAAAGATCATCCCATCCAACCCCCTGCCATGGGCAGGGACACCTTCCACCAGCCCAGGTTGCTCCAAGCCCCGTCCAACCTGGCCTTGGACACTGCCAGGGATGGATCCAGGGGCAGCCACAGCTTCCCTGGGAATTCCATCCCAGCCCCTGCCCACCCTCCCAGCCAGCAATTCCTTCCCAATATCCTATCCAGCCCTGCCCTCTGGCAGTGGGAAGCCATTCCCTGTGTCCTGTCCCTCCATGCCTTGTCCCCAGTCCCTCTCCAGCTCTCCTGGAGCCCCTTTAGGCACTCGAAGGGGCTCTCAGGTCTCCCTGGAGCCTTCCCTTCTCCAGGTGAACAACTCCAGCTCTCCCAGCCAGAAGGGCTCCAGCCCTTGGATCATCTCTGTAAGCTCCTCTGGGCTCATCCCAGTAGATCCATGTCCTTCTCATGCTGGGGGCCCCAAAACTGGACATAGCACTGCAGATGGGGTCTCAGGAAGACAGAGAGGAGGAGGACAAATCCCTCCTAGTCTTTCATGTACATTGCTTCCATGAGGATCTGTTCCATGGTCTTCCCAGGCACAGAGGTGAGGGTCCACAGTCAGTAGTTCTCAGGGTCTTGCTTTCCCCACTTTTTAAAAATAATAGCAATGCTTTTCATTTTCCAGTCACTGGGGACTTTGCCTGACAGCCACTTTTCCAATATGATGGAGACTGCCTTGGGACCATCAGCCAGCTCCCTCAGGATGCTGGGGAGCATCCTCTCAGGCCCCTGAGATTTGAGGCTGTTCAGCTTTATCCAGCGATCCTAAACCTGCTCTTCACTAGCAGAGGGAGGGAATTTGCTCCCCTAGTCCCCACAGGGAGGTTAAGGGACTCGAGGGATGTGGGAAGATTGAAGGCCAGTGAAAACTGAGGCGAGGAACCCATTGTTCCATCTCCACATCCATTATCACCAGTTCTCCCCTCCCATCTACCAGGGAGGTGCACTGCCTTGGCCTTTCTTTTCTGACTTAGGTACTTGTAGAATCTCTTCTTGTTATTCTTCAGTCCCTTGCTAAGTCCTGTCCCACTTGTGCCTTGTCTTTCCTGACCCCATCCCTACAAACCTGAGCCATATCCCTGTATCCTGCCCAGGCCACATGGGTGTGAATTTCCTTCCTACTCCTCAGTGTGAGGAATTTAGAGATGTGAAAGAACTGGTATTGTGGTCTTGATTTCTCTGTGTTAGTGGTGAGGTGTGTTTTACACCATATCCACTTCTGAATTCTTACAATGTACAAAGATATTGGATATTTATCACTTAAGTTTTGTCCATGGAGATAGGTCACCTATTTCACGCTAGTATGGGTATAGGTTAGGGATGGGTAATTGGAAAAGTTTTTGGGAATGAATGATAAGATTTATTGGGTGATGCCTCACACCAAACTAGACATGGCTGCAATATTAAAATATCTGCTCTTATTTAGTTTGTCTGGCTGCTGACAGAGTATCTTTTCCTCTGAAAAAAGGGAGTGCCTGTACAACTTTTAATCTGAATAGATCATTGTGTAAGTCCTTTTCTGTAAGAGCTTTCATATTCTATCTGAGACCTAATAATAGAATTGTTCTGTATGTGGAAGCACTTTTTCAAGTCAGGAACATGAAAAACATTCTTATCTGCCTTGAAGCATGGCAGCAGAAATGTTAATACATGGGTAATACGTAAGCAGAGGGTCTCCAATATCAGATCCTTAGGAAGGACACACGATCTGTGGTGGAACTGAAGCTCCTTTTTGCTGCACACTGAAGAGTTGTGGTGATGGTGTCGTTGAGTCTCAGCTGCTCCATTCTGACCCCACTTGTGTTGGGCCAGTCCTTTCCTGTGTAAACTCCTGCTGCCCCTCCTCTGAGCAGGTGGCAAAGCACAGCCCCACCTCCCAGAGTGAAAAACCTCAGCCCAAAATCATCACAATGATTTTCCTGAATCAATCGCCAGCACTGGCTGTGCCCACAAAGCTGCTGCAACCGCACTTACATTGGTTTCCCTTCATAGCCCCCCACTCAGAAAAGCACTTCACAGTATACACAGGCACACAGAGCATACCCAGAAGTGTGCTTGTACGATTACCTATGTCTAACTCTAATCACACAAATTACCAAGGAATTATTGCACAGGGCTATATCCCTCTGAGTCTAAAATAATATCTACTTTTCCTGTCCTGGGGACAAAATAAATCAGTTTCTGACAGTTTTGTAGGAGCACCAAAGGTGCCTCCTGCTCTCTCTGACAGGCTATTGTACACAAGCTATTAACACATTGATTTGTGGGCCGATAGGATGAATGCCCAGGTGGTCTCTGGCCTCCCAAAGGAGCTCCAGCTCTCTCCCTTCAGGCAAAAAGGACTGCTCTCTTAGATTAATGCTGCCTTATCTCACCCTTCTTCAAAGCCAGCCCGAGTCAAACCAGGGCTCAGCTTTCAGCTGGCAAACCCAGAGTTGTGAACTAAGCCCCTGAACTGAATGTTAATATACTTTTGTTTCTTTTTTTGTCCTGAGGGCAATAGTCATGGAATAACAAAGCCCAGGGAATTCTCTTGACAGGTGAGATTTGTGTGGGCAGGAGTGCATGAACTCACACAAACAGGGTGTCCTATCTTAGTCTACTTAATTAATTGTGATATTAAGTGACCAGCTTATTGTGGGATTCTGGGGAGGCTTAAATGTCTGGCCTTGAAAACATGCATTTCAGAAAGATAGCATTTTTCTATTTAAATACTTTCAGGCTTCCTTTTACAGGAGCATAAGCACAGTCAACATATTCCTTTTGTTTGACCTTTTTACTGAGCACACCAGAGCATGAAGCTCTTCAAAGTCAGCAGAAGATTCCTGAAGCAAACTCACACAACTTCGGATTAAGACCCAGGTGTATATTCTAAAAAGATAAAAATACCTCCAGTATTTTATTCTTTTAAAGAATTGGGCTAGCCTAAAAATAATATCTAATAATAACCAATAGAACAGCAATAAAAACAATGAAAATGTGCTGAAAGCATATGGGTAAGTTCTAACTATGCAGTTACATATACACATCCCACAAGCAAAAACTGCAAATTAAATCTGAAGGATCCCCTTAATTCCTTGGAAAATCAGAAAAATTCAGTGGTTAAGACTGTGATGGCTCCTTGACAATAGTTGTAGGAGCACCTTCCTGTGAACTACTGAACACAGGAAAACAAAAGAAAAAGCCTTTGTTTTATTGATTTAAAATTTTGCTGTTGCTTTTCTGCATGAACCATTAACTCCTGTGCAAAAATTGTGTGGAGGCTTTCAAACAAGGTATTTCCATCCCTATTATGAAGGTTACATCAGACTGTTTCCAGTCAATGAGTAGCTTTTCAGCACCCAAGGGTCATCTGTACTCAGATAGTTAATACATTCCAACAGCAGGTCAGTGCTGGGGAGCTCTCATGGAGAGCTGACATATCCCACAGGCATTTTAATTGTCACCCTAACTGTAGTGAATAGCTTATTATTACTTTATATCTTGGGGGAATTTTTGAGCTAGCTCCTTAATTTTTCTGTAAAAAAATATGTAAGAGTGTAAAGAGTTCATCAACTCTCCTGCTTAAGAGTTTTATTTGCTTAGCTTTCCTTGTTGAGATGGAATTAACTCCATCCCTACAAAAGCTTCTGCACAAAGTTTTAGCACAAAGCAATGAAAGTACAAATCTTTTCTTCCAGTGTTTGCCCCGTCCAGCCCTTCTCTCTGTAGTTTCACAGTTGCTTAATTTGATTAGGAGGAACAAGGACTGTCGAGCAGATACGTGCAGCAGGGGTATTAGCACCCACGATTCAGTCTCCCTCGTGCTGATGGAAGTGATTATGATTTCAGACACAGAATTAGTGCTGCTGAGTGCTCCTGGGGCACAATCAGCCACTTGGGGGGCACGGGGGACTGGAAGAACCATCCTGTGAAAACAGATGTTGACAAGACCTGAGATCCTGTTATCCATCAGTACCCTGAGGTACTGTAAGGATCTGTGTGTGGGATCCCAAACACTACCCAAAAAGCAGGATTTTCCTGTATTTTCAGTCAAAATGGAAGGAGGGTTTGTGCAAGAACCGAAGAGGCCCTGGAAGAGACTCAGCAGGTTCTGCAAGGAGAAACAAAGCTCCATGGAGAGATTTCTCCAGTTGCTGCTGACAAGTACGGCAGGTTCTAACAGGGGGCTAACAGGGCTCTGGTATCTCCAGCAACCCCAAAATGCCTCTCTGGAGAGTCTGCTGACACAGTTCTGCATCTTCCCAGCCCTCTCAGACATCCAGCATCCCACTGCCTGCCCAGGGAACAACCCCAGTCCGCATAGCATCCACAACAACAGACAAATTCAGGTTTTCAGACCCACATCACTTCCCAGGGATTTCACCAATGTTGGAGCCCTCAGCTTCAGCCCTATATTCACGAACTGGAACTTGCTTTTTCTTGCCAGCTTTGAAATACTGTAGGTATAAAAGTGCTGTCTCCTTTTATCCATCCAGCATTTTGCACACAGCATATATTCTTATTTTTTCCACCTATCTTGCACACCTGGGCTGCATATAAGGCCAATATTGCAGTGTGTGGCTGCTGTGACATAATTGGTGTTTGTTAATAAGGCACCAAATCTGTAGTACAAAGTGGTGCAGTGAAAGTCTTCAGTGAGATGCTGAAAGCAGCAGAATGGACTGGAATATGTTAGGAAGTTTTAAAAGGCATTAATCCTGGGGGATACTTGGGGGCTGAAACAATCCAGCCCTCTGTGAATCGTAGTGAAATGATTGCAGGGAGCAGAAGTTACACTACGTGGAGGGTTTTGCTGGAAACCACTGGACTTTCAGAGCACAAAATTAAAATTATAACAAAGTGAGCAAATTTTCAAGCCTCTTTTTGTGTTGCTTTAAGCCTGTGAGAGCTTATTAAATGATTTCACAAATAGGGAATTATGTCTTCTCGTTCCATTTTTAAAGAACTCAAATACCCCTGTGAAACTGAACATCTCAAGGCACTCCGCGGGCAAACACACAGACCCTGCCCTGCAAACAAAGGTCTTGATTGTCATGTGACAGCACAAGAATAACTAACAGCCAAACACAGAGGAAAAGGGGCATGAAAAACATGCAGGACTTGGCAAAATCGAGTCTTGCAAAGTCAAAAGCTACAAGTTCACAAAAAAAAAAAAAGAGAAAAAAAGGAAAAAGTGGGGCTCACAAAGATGGATGGATAAAAAGTGAATGGGGCAATGGGAGTGTGCAGGTATGAATGGGTATCTGATTGCATCACAGATGATACGGTGTAAATACATCGGTGCACACATTAAAAACACGTGTGTATATAAATCCCCCCTGCCCTTCTCCCATTTGCATCCCACATGCTTCTGCTGGGGCTGTGTAAAAGAGCCCACTGTTCACCAGTGACTGGGGAGCTGGGGGCAGCTCCTGGGCCTGGAAAAAGCCACATTTCACTTATCTCTCCTCCTCTCCTCGCACCCAGGTGCTTTGCAAAACAAGCAAACTACATATCTACATATTATAGCCGGCGCTGCGTATCGGGCTACATCCACTGAAAGCCTCACTGTCTGGGGCTGGGAGGCTCAGCAAACCTTGGCCGGGCTGTCCTTGAGCCTGCTGCTTGATTTATGCTTTCAGATGGAAACTATATGAAGCTCTTAGTTATACCTGGTTTTCTGCCAAAAACTGGTTTGACCTAAACTGGGCCTTATGGAAACCTAAAGCACAAGGTGAAGTGTCACATAATCCATGGCAAAACCTGGCTCTACCTTTTTCTTCTTTTTTTTTTTTTTTTTTAAATAAAGAAAGCAC
>VWZF01001531.1:50202-97627 GCA_013396755.1 Sclerurus mexicanus | reverse complement strand
AGCCTGCCCAGGTCTGCCAGTGCGCAGCTGAGTTGGGACAGCGCTCTCAGGGACACTGTGGGGTTCTTGTGGTGTCCTGTGCAGGGCCAGGACTGTGGAATCCTTGTGCGTCCAGCGTGGGGTATTCAGTGGCTCTGGAGAGCAGGAGTGCGAAGGTGGAGCTGGAAGGAGCAGGGTGCACTCCGCAGGCTCCTGGACCCTGGGACATCGCTCTGGCATTGCTCCACCAAGTCCCTGTGTGGCTGTGCCAGAGCCTGGAGACACTGCTGGCATAAATCACCATGGGGCTGGGAGGAATGCCACAGCGAGGAGCAACATGACATGCTGGTCACTGTTCCTACCTGCCTGTGGCTATCTATCACTGTTCCTATTGCTGTGGCTGGCGAGGCTCCAGCCACAGTGGAAGAGTTCTTCCCACAGCTGGAAGGAATGACGCAGCTGCCCCAAGGACCTTCTGCGAAGCCTGAGGAGGACCTTTCCGAGTGATAACGGGGCCAAGCAGAGGCCACTGATGATTCAGATGCAGGCCGACGCACCATGTGGCAGCACAGTGGGCTAATTAATCACATGGCAGAGACGTGGTGAAACTGGCAAAGTTAATTAGGCAGCGCTGATGGTGAGGTGGATGCATGTCAGCAATTAACAGTCAGGCAGCATAAAAGGGTCAGAGGGCTCCAGAAGTAAAAGGAAAGTGCAGAATGTGTTTTTCAGAAACGGTGGCAGCTGTGAAGGTTTCAGAGCTGGGGAGGTAGCAAGGGATGTGATATCCAGCTTGCTGGGGTTCCACTGGGAAGCTGTGTAAGTTTTGCTCTTTTACCCATTATTAGTGCCAGCAGCAACCTTCCTTCATTTCTCCAGCGCCAGATCCTGTTGTGTTCCTCCCTCCTATTTTTTTTTCCTTCAGTTTTTTTTCTGTCCTCCTGACTTTCACTATGACGGTCAATGGGCAGTGGCTGCTTTTTAGTGTTTAAGGAATGCATCCAGCTTTCACAATGCAGCTGCAGAGCATGTGCTGAATCAACCTCGGTGTGACCTGAGAAGTTGCAGCTTTAGGGTCGGTGTTCCCTCTTTCAAAGTAGCTAATTTCTCACTGTCCCAGCTTCAGAGAAACTGGGAGTAGTTTTCAGATGGTCAACTTCAGTCTGTTACACACCAGGACAATTTGCCGTCTTTCTGAACCTGGAGTTTTAAACAGAAAGGGAGACAAGATGTTCTCCCATCTGGTTAAATTAAAATAGCATTGGTGTGAGATCAAGCTTACATTGTAAACTAAACACAAGCTGGAATTCGGTCAGAACTTACTGCTCCTAAGAGTTTTTGCTGTAGTAAGGGAAGGTAGAAGTGCCTGCAAAAATAGGAGCCACGTTCTTTCCCCTGAGAAAGCGGAGAACCCCCACTGCAAGTTTTTAAAGATGTGAAGTTTGTCAAGGACTTTGGCATCTTTTAGTTAAAGACACTGCAGTCAGGGCTGCATCCTGTTCTAAATGTAGCGCAGATTCCTACTCTAGATCCATCTGCCTGCGGTAGCTCCTAATAAAATGGATCAGTCCAGTTGGAAACTAGTCAGAAGGCAACCCGAGTTTGGTCACGTTAAGCGAGATACTTTTTTTTAACAGAAGGTGGAAATTAAACACTTACTCAAGTCCTGCAGCTTGAGTTGGCAGGATTTTCTCATAGTGCTATGGATTTCTTTTACTCTGGTGTAGTGACACCAAGGGCGGAGGGTGGGGGGAGAAAGCTTGTGGAAAAAGGTATGTTTAGAAGGATTTTGGCTAATTGCCGTGGAGTTAGGGGCAGTATGGCAGCCAGACGGCAGACTTTTGTGAACTGTGGAGTGTGGGAATGGGAAATACAAACCAGCTTTGGTGCAGGGATTTTGCTCAGGAGGCTGTAAGTGAACACAGTCAGCTGCATCCTCTGCCAGCAAAAGGGGAGGAGGCAGGACCAGCCACATCCGAGGGCAGTGGCCTGGAAGTGTGGGCAGCACTGAAGGGGAATTGGGGTGTGGGGCATAAGCAGCAGCCTCTGCCTTGCCTGTGGCTCCTGAGGAGGGTTTTTGGCACCAGGTCTGCAGAGCTCTGCTTTCTCCTGATCTAGGCTGCCCTGGGGGGCTGAAAGAGGTGCTGCTGTTACGGTCTGCATGTTTGGAGAGGGTGGCAGGAGTAATTGCACATTTAATTCTGGCAGCTGTAGTGGAACAGCACGCGGTAACGCAGGAGTGTTTATGGGAGCCCACCAAGGACCAGAGTGCGAAAACCAACCCTTGGGCATGGAGGCTTGTGTGGGAATCACACTCCTGAGCCTAAGGTTTGAAAATCAGACCATTCCCCCAGGGCTTCCCATTGCTCAAGTAAGCATTTCAGGACAAAGAAGATTTATAAGAAGTCAAAAGGTGGTTTTCCAACAGGCGGGTGGGGATTTTTGGCAGGTGTGTCACATTAATCTCCATGCTCAGGCTGCAGTTTCTTGGAGCCATCTGAGCTCTTTGGTGCAGCAGGTGTAATTCCTG
Source organism: Sclerurus mexicanus (assembly GCA_013396755.1). Classification (NCBI taxonomy): domain Eukaryota; kingdom Metazoa; phylum Chordata; class Aves; order Passeriformes; family Furnariidae; genus Sclerurus; species Sclerurus mexicanus. The sequence goes on along the minus strand of VWZF01001531.1, from coordinate 95,118 downwards.
CTCTACTCAGTAAAAGGCTTCGAGCCATCACAGCCACAAATGCTCTCTTCTGTTCCCATGGATACCTTGAAAATTGTCCTTCCACAGTAGTCTTTCTGTTTTCATATGTCACTGTGGGTGTGCCCATTGTGTTTGGTGACTGGAAGCGCAGCAGCAGGGTTTGTCTTCTTGGCAAATGTGGAAACAGTTGTGTCATGACAGTATTGCAATGAGCTTCTGAGGGCACCGGGCTGCCAGTGGCATGTGCCAGGTACCCAGGAACTCCAGATCAGAGCCAGGGCAGTGGAGCAGCTGGTGGTTGCAACATGCAGCCAGCCCTGTTTAGGTGCAGCACACCCGTGTCCAGGAAAGAGAAAGCACTGTATTCTTTTTCTTGGCCAATGTCTTTGATTCCCTGATTTCTGGTCCCAAAAGCCAAGGGGAGGGAGATAAAGCGTATGGGTAAACATGGAAAGCTAAACTTGCAAACATTCTGTTCTGGATTTTTTGTTCCGCTGTTGATGTGGCCAGTGTGTGACACATGGGAGTACATGGGGACAGAACATCTGAAAAGAAGGTTTGGAGCCACTCAGCTTTCACAGGAGCCGGAACTTTCATATTGTCTTGCATGGGGGTCCATCACTTACGACCTTGGAAGGTGGAGAATTCTGTCAGTCTTCTTTCTGTGCTGTCTTCAGAGTGCTTGTGTTACTGTAGGGACTGGTCTGCTGTGGGTTTGGTGCTTGGGACTTCCAGCAGTTTCAGGATACAAGGACTGCTTGAAGGACCTTCTAGTCTGTGTAGGTTCAGACTGACCTCCCTTTTTTTTATTTCTTCTGTAATAATGAGGATCATTTACCTGTTTAGCCAAGCAAACATGTGACTGTATTTCATAGCTCGTCCATTGATTTAAAGGACTTCAACACCTGCAGCTCTGATCTTGAGCAACCTTCTCATTCATAACAACATTTTACAGGGAATTTATATCAGGCCACAGTATAGAATTTTAAATTTAGCTATTAAATAGCCACTTTTGTTTTCTTCAAATAGCCACTTTTGTTTTCTTCATGTGCAGCTTGGCCTGTGCAAGCCTAGGGAGAGATAAAGGTCTGGCTGGGTGGTGTTAGGGTTATGTGTTAGCGTCTTCAGAGAAAGTGTTATGGCAGACAGGGCTTAAACTGAATGAAGTTTAAGGACTCAGAGACGTCCTGGTTCTTGTTTGGGACATGAAAAGCGCAAATTCCATGAAGTTCGTGTTGCAAAATAAGTGATATCACACTGTACACTCAGCTCTCCTGAATGGCTGAGGCAGAGATGGGGTGTCCTTGGCAGCACACAGCCAGCTCTGTGGAAAGCAGCTGCATTTTTTCCTCCACGCCCTGGGAATAGGTTGCAGCACATGTTTCCCAGTGCAACCAATGGACTCTGGACATCCACGTATAGGGAATGAAAGGCTCTGGGGTTTTCAGCCCTATTGGGTGGGAATTTTTAACTTGCCTCATAGGAAAGGCTTAGTTTGGGATGTTTTGCGTCTTTTCTGGGCTGCTCAGATGTTACAGGATATACATCAGTTCACACAGGCTCGTGTGGAGTTTGGGCTGCAGCTGTGAGCTGTGGAGATAACCGTCCCGAGACAGGACATGTCACCAGAAGTTTTCTGAGGATGTCTCTCTGTGTGTCTTGCTGTCACATTCAGCATAGCTTGTGGGGGTTTCTACATGTATTAGTTAATGTTTTACATTACACATACATGCAATGCAGGCCCCACGGTTACGACACAGACATACATATCTGTTAAACCTCTGCTACACTGATCGTTAAAGCAGTTCAACTTTAAGAAAGTGATCTCTCTTGGGCAGAAGAAAACCATCAGTTAGGTTACTTGCCCAAATGGGAAGTAACCCATACCATACCAAGTACCATATTTTGACAGCAATTATCAGCAAACTCAGGGGTTTGTGATTAAAAAATTTTCAATGGCAGGGTTTGGTAAACTGCTGCTGAAAGTTATTTCTTATGTTGAAGGTACATATGTGTTACTATATGGATGAGGAACTCTTTATAAACCCTTAATAGTTGTTGATGTTTATGGGTCTTGTAATGCTCTCATCAGCACGCTTTTGTAACTTTTGGGAGGTTTCCAGTTTCGATGTGTGTAACTATGAACTAAAATAGAAATGAAGAAACACTATTAGGAGCATGCAACTTATTGTTGTGTACATATGATACATGTGGAGACCTCTTCAGCTGTTAGAAGGTGGAGGCTGTAAAGGCAGTGAGAAGCAAACCCAAAGGGAACTGATGTGTCCGAGCATCACTCTGGACTCAATCACCTGAAACTCATTAGGAATAATCTGTATTCCTCAGGGACACACTGTCATTATAACAAGTTTCCACCATAAATTATTGAACGGAGACATCCCGGAAGCAGGAAGGACTGCTTCTGATATCAGTGACAAATACAGAGGTACTGAGTTAAAACACTTGCTAAGAACACAATGCAACACTAACCGCTTATTCCTTTTTTCTTCATTTATAGGTCAAGATGTTGTTAAGTATAAAAAGTATCTTATGGATGTACTCTACCTTAGTTATAACATACATGCTGCCTAAAGGTAAGTCTGCTGTATATAGAACCATGTATTAAAATTAATTTAGTGTTCCAGTTGGGGGGTTACTTCCCAGGACTCGGGAAACAACCCAGACTCTGTGTCACTGACCTTGTTTCTGTGTTGTCCTCATGGCTTTGCTGATTTCCATCTTGGGATGGGGCTGCCAGGAGCTAACCTGGGGGCAGGTCCCTTGGCTGCTGGGTTCTGGAGCAAGGGTTTGTCGGGGCAGCTGCAGGTCTTCAGTTTGGGTGGAAAGGAAGGAGCTCTTACTACTTCTCTTGGCAATTACATGCTAAAACTAAAGCATGTGTTCATGTGTGGTTGCTATGGTTATTTGAAAGTTTGAGTCAGTGAGGACAATGTCCTTACAGCTGCTGCAGACTCACAGAACTGGGATAACAGATTTCCCAAGCAAGATTTTTCTTTATTTTCTTTCCCTCTACTTTCCAGGAACTCCTCAAACCGATTGTAGCCTTTGGGAAAATCAAATCTACTCTTTTTTTTTCACTCAACTTGAACACTGTTGCTAGTAAAGTAGTCCTGACAGAGAGGTAAAAACTGTTGTGCTTAGTGGAGCCAACTGGAAAAAAAGTTGATTTTTACCTCAAGCAAGTTTTTTACCAGAGCAGGACAAGGGACAACAGTTTTAAACTGAAAGAGAGTAGGTTTATACTGGATATGTGGCTGCTCCGTTCCTGGAAGTGTCCAAGGCCAGGTAGGACAGGGCTTGGAGCAATCTGGGCTGGTGGAAGGTGTCCCTGCCCATGGCAGGGGGTGGGGTGGGATGAGTTTTAAGGTCCCTTCCAACTCAAACCATTCTCTGATGCTGTGGTTCAAAGTGGATTAAATTGAAGTACATCACCCACATGAGGAGAGGCCTAAATATAAGATTGTCCCTGAAAATCAGCCTTGGAATGGAGAACATATAAGGAGAAAGAGTAAGTAAGGCAAAGGAATCTGACAAGAAATTAACCCCCTACATTTCTTTTATGAGTTATTGAGAGTTTCTTTGTGTTTACTTGAGGCATAGTTCTATGGTCAGTCTAATCACACATACATTTTAGAACTACATGGGGTAGTCCTGCTCCTTTTCCACCCCTGGCTCTAGTTTTCATGCAGTCCTTTGTGCGGACACAAGTGTTTATGTGGGTATATAGCCAGCTGAAGCGGGTAAAGGACTTACCTGAAAGGGCAAATGACATTTCTTGCAGTTTTGTTTTTTTTTCACTGGGTCAGACCACAGACCTGACTCGCTGCCCTGCAAGTGCTGGTCCTGGCAGAATTCAGGGATTGAGAGGGTATCCCTGTAAGCTGGGAGGAGTAGGTTGGATCCTTAGAGTGCTAGAGCATGGGGTGGCATCCTTAGATGTCCCCTGACTTACTACACTTTTTATTACCTCTTAAATAGCTTCTGTTATTTTCAGAATAGATTTTTTGTACTTAAGAAAGTTCTGTATGAACCTCCCAATAAGGCCTTCTTCAGAAAGCGGACCGGGTTGTGACCCACCCTTATTTGCCAAAAATTTTTTTAAGAGTTTTTGACCCTGATGTTCCTCAAACACGCTGTGAACTTTGTGTGGTTTACTTTTGAAGCTGAGGGCCATTCTTTTGCCACTGAGAGTCTTAAACATGTTCTAAGTATGGCCTTGACGAGGAAGACAACGAGAAAAAAAAAAGTTCCTTTTTCATAAATTGATCCAATTCATGATCCCAAAGAGATTGTGGGATCAACTCATATCCCTCTCTTTTGCAGAAATGTCAGTCATGTGTAGTAATATTTTTAAGGACGAGTGTTAGAAGACTGACAATCTTCATAGGTGCAGCTGCTTCTTTTGTTTAGAAGTACTCTAAAATATGTCTCAGCATTTGAAGGATTACATGTCTTAAGTTTCAATCTCTTCTTTTTAAATCCTTAATTTGAATATAAAGTTGAAGCCTTGGATTCCCCAAATCCCCACCACTCACCACTATTCCTGTCTTTGTTTCCCACTCTAGTCTTTGTGAATGGTCACATTTATAAATACCTGTAGTGTTTGCACAGCACTCTCATTAGATTTTATGTAGCAACAAAAGTGCTTTTCCTTTGAGAGCAGGTTGAGAATGTCCTTGCATGGCTCCTTTCAGACTTTGAATTCTCAGACATGTGTCAGGAAGGCAGCAGGAAATGGGCTTTAAGCTTCTGGGTCATGGGACTGTCCCTCTATGAGACTTCGGCTGTTTGCTCAGGTACAGGTGAAGGATTAGTGACAGAAGTTCAACATCAAGCTTTATGCCTGCTGCTAGTGTGGCAGTTACTCACTTTGAACTATCTGGTGTTAGGGTATTGTAGTTTACGAGCTGGACCTTGTGATTGTGATCAGTGCTGGAGTTTTTCTTACCTATTTTAGGTGTCTATTTGCCATGCCTTGAGTGAGCACCCTTCTGTGAAAACTCTGTAATCCAGAAGACAGCAGAAATCCCCTGGGTTGTAGTGTGTGATCTGTTCTTTCAAAGGTTTATAAATAACATGACAGTTTAAACATCAGTTTGTGTAATCACGTTTATGTTTTATGTGCTATAAACTACATGTGTGCATGCCTATGATGTCTGCATGTTGAGTTCTGCAGCTGAGATTTACATATGCCTGGCTTCCTGTGAGTTTCCTGTGGACTATAAAAGTAGTTCTTAATCACTCTGTTCCTCCCTCTCTTAGTCTTCTTGCTCAGACCACAAACCACCTAGAAAAGGACTCACTGAGGATTTTTGTTGGGTCTCAGTCCTTTACCTCTGCTGTCAGAGTTTCATACAAGTTAGTGTAAGTGGTGCACTCAATTCATCTTTATCTTCATTAAGAGATTTGCGATTAATGAAAAGACTTATCTTAGGCTCAGTGCTAGTCATTGGATTAACAAAACACATAGTTTTCTTGATCCTTTCTATCTCTGCTGCTAGGCAGTGCAATATACCGTATGTCTAGGCAGGTTGCTGGTGAACTGAAAAATGAAATGCAATTTTTTTTCCTCAGAAATTTAGCTAAAAATAAATAGAACCTTTCATTCTTTAAGCATGTGGAATTTGCCTGCACAGTCAGTAGCAACATTCTGTTCAATTAAGCTTAATTATGTGGCAAAATCACTGTCCTAAGCAGAGTCACTTCATGTAGGACATTCTTTTCCTTAGACTCCTTGTCTGTTGCAGACCTACTAGTCTGGTCATTATCATTAATGTGAAATAAAAGGGCAGAAATCTGTCATTTTCTATATCTTTGGATTCACACTTTAAGAATTTTGTAACATTTACCTCAGAAAAAATGTACAAATTCTAGATAAAGAGGCGTTGTCATCAAGCAAGATTTTTTTGATCCCACCTTCAAAGGAAATTATCAAGCTATGTGTCATTGGTAGGATGAGTTAACTTTGCAGCTGGAATAGTGGACTGGGAGGAGCTTAGGATGCTTTGCTGGTGAAAAAAAGACATGACAACAAAATTTACCATGGCTGAGGCACATTACCTCCAGAGTCTGCCCAAAATCCAGTGGCATAAGCCCTGGTCCCACTACCTTGCACAAACCCCTCACTGACTTTGCTGGGAGTTCTGCCAAGATAAGTGTTTGTGGCCAGGTTATTTGGGTTTATCTGTGTGTTTTATTTCCTTATTTCCATGCATTTTCCCTAATGAATTAATTATGCTTGAGTGATACGTACTAGTCAGCAACTGAGGAAAATGCCTGTATAAATTGCCAGCCAGCAAAGTAATTTCAAAACCATTCTCTTGTTAAGAATACATGATGTAACAAATATTCTAGGTCCTACACGGCGAAGTGGAGACTTAGTGTTGGCAAATTTTTGCTTTTCTGAGCTTATACTCCAATTTGGAAAGAGTTACTTAATGTTTTGTTCAGATTTTTGCCTGCTTTGTCCCTTCTAAGAAATAGCCTGTCACATACCATTGATGGTGGCTGATGTGGAGTATAACCATGAGGAAGATGCTAAAGGGGAAGAAAAGGCTATGTGGATTAATATAAGTCATTGATGCTTTCTGCATCAGTCAGTAAATTCTGCTGGACTGGCTAATATGGACTGCTGCAAAAAATCAAGCGTTTTGAAATTGTGCAGGATCATCACTTAGTCTTATTTCAGACTAATATTTTTGGGTTTTTTTTCAACAGAGAAGAGCTTCTGGCTTCTCCTTTTACTTCTTCTCCTTCTTCTTCACCTATTTCTTCCCTCCGCTAATTAAAACAAATAGGTTTTTTTCTATAGTGTTTTATAATGCTTTCTAGAGTTAGTCAGACCTGTCTGTAGCTACAGACTCCTATTCTGTGATATAACACGATTTAGACTGGACTTAGTTTGCATGTCATTATGATATGTGTTATTTGCCAAGGGTTCCAGTTGGCTGTTGTGAAGATTTTAAAGAGAGGAAATTTCCTCAGGGTTCAGTGCTGATATTCCAGATCACTCATAATCAGAAACAATGTTCTCAAAAGTTTATTAAAATTCTGTCAGTCAGAATAATTATAATTAGGTCATTCTTCATTTAAGAAGAAAGTTTCTGTAATGTGTATAGATGACAAGAGATCATAATAAATTCTAAATATTTTCAGACTGATTTTAATCTCCCACCTGTGCAATTTGGCAGTAATTCCATCACAGCTGATAGAAATGAGAATTCATTCTGTCTCTTTATCTCTAACCCACTGTAGCTCAGGGAAGTTTCAACAAATTAAAGGTGATATGAAAGGTCTCTGATCTAATCAGTTCTGATACCATCATCTTGACTGTATCTGAACTGTGTTCCCAAGGAATTCTGATTAGTTAGGCATGAATGGGAAGGTCTTGAGAACTTCCATTCAGAATTCTGGGTGTTCCCTGGCCAGTCCATTTTTCTCTTTTCCTAGTTTTTACTTTGTTATTAAAATGCTTGGTTATCAAGCTGCTGATTTTTGCATTGAACTTTTTAGATACTACTATTAACACTTTATCCCATATAACATAGTCTGCTTCTGTTAAAATAATCAACTTAATGAACAGTTTTTCCTTTTCTTTTTTCCCCTCTTCTTTTTTTCTCTTTCTTTTTCCTCTTCTTCTTTAATTTTCCCTCTCTTGCCCAATCCTTCATGCTTTATGGAGGGACTATATTTTTTATTAGACATAAATAGCTAGACAATTTTCATGTGATGGTCTCTCGTATTTCATGTATCACTCTGTTGGTGGCTAGTTTATTAATTTATTATATTTCTAAACTTCATGAATCCTAGTTCATCTCAAATTAAGGATGGCCCTGTTCTACCTGTCAAAAAATGTTGGAGAGCAAATCAGTGAAAGAGGTACAATAGATACTGTTGTGCATCTGCTCTTAATCTTCACTCAGCCACTGTGTATGGTGAAATAACAGCACGTAAAAAAGTAAACCCATCAGAAATCCTCTCTTCCGTTGCTGTGTGCAGGTTGGATGAACAGTAGTCAACTTCCCCCTCAGGATATTATCAGATGGAAGCATTTCACTGCAAAATGTTTGCAGCTGGAGATGTCATAAAAATGATAAAGGTCCTATCAAGTCAAGTCTAAGCCAAGTAGGGACTTTCTCTGCTCTTTGCTTCCTTGTTTCTGCAACATGTTAAAGCCCCTGAGGCTACGAGGAAACAACTTTGGAAGAATGACTGTTTGGGAGAATCTCACTGGGAAGGCTTTCGTTTCAGCACGTTTGCAATGAACAGAGTTAACCCCTGAAAGAACAGTGATGTCAGGGATGTCACACCTGCAAAGCCATGGCCTGTGCTTTCCTCAGAGGACAGGAGAAATGAACAAGCTGCTGTGAGATAAGGCAGGGTGTAAAGACCACTAGCTCCCCTGTATGCATGCTTTTGGCCAGCCATATGTGCGAGGTAACTCACCATCTTTCACTTAGAGTGGTGTTCTCCCTGTGAACTGAAGAAACAGCTCTTGCAGTTCATCTGTCGCCTGAAATTTTGGGCTGGTTTCTGAAGGTCAGTAACTTGGTGACTGTAACAGGTGGAGAAAATAAGTCACAATTAAATTTGCCCAAAGAGAAAAGCGCTCCAACAGCAGCCCAAGAGTGGTGAAAACTCTCTTTTGGCTTATCCTAACCAGTTAAATTAGCTAAGGTTCATGGGTTTCAGCCCTTGCACAAGCAAATCTTTAAGTAACAATGAAATATATCTGAATATGAAATATATTCCGATTTTGCTGTTTCACTAGTGTGATTTCTCCTTTCTCCCCACCTCTCTGCCCTTTTTCTAGTCAAAGCAGAAAAAAAAACCCTGGTGAAGGGATCGCTCTCTGGAACTTCAGTCCTGCCATGCTTCTTCTCGACCACCCCCACCATATCCTCCAGCTACGCAGCCGAGTACCTCCGAATCAAGTGGTCGAAGGTTGAACTGGACAAAAGTGGGAAAGATGCAAAGGAAACCACAGTGCTGGTGGCCCAGAACGGCAACATCAAGATAGGCCAGAGCTACAAGGACAGGGTGTCTGTCCCGACCCAGTCAGAGGAGACTGGTGATGCCTCCCTGACCTTCTCGAAGCTGCGCGCCAGCGACGCCGGGGTGTACCGCTGCGATGTCATGTACGGTGTGGAGGACACACAGGGCATCGTCTCACTGGCTGTTGAGGGTAAGGATCTGTCTGCCTCATTTGTAACCATCACCAATTCCTGTGAAATCGGTGAAACTCAGTAATTAACACAGAAACAGGGGGTGTTTGAAGGAGCATCTTTAGCTATTGTGCGTAGGATGAGAAGAAGCAATCACCTTGCTGCTGAAGCTGTGGTTGGTCTACCTTGATGTTCCAAGCCATGTTGCCATCAGAACCCTCTTTCTCTGACAGGAATATCAAGCACAAAGGAAGTGTTTCTTTGCACCCAGTAATGAAGGCTGTGTGGGCAGAAGGAAACTCATCTGACAGGAGCTATGGGAAAACAGTGAGGGAAGGGGTTTGCTGAATGTGGAGTATCTAGTGATAACAGTTTGCTTGCCATCACTGTTAGGAAATAGCCTCCAAAATTTAGAGAGGGAGCAGTCTACATGTACAGAGACAGAAGAGACAGGACTTTCAAAATCATAAAATTGTTGAGGCTAGAGAAGACCTCTAAGATTATCAACCCCACCCATTAACCCAGCTCCAGGTTCACCACCAAATTGTGTTCCCAAATGCCACATGCACATATTTTCTTGAAAACTTCCAGCATTGGTGACTCCCCCTCTTTCCTGGGAAGTCTAGTCTGACCATCCTTTCAGTGAAAATATANTCCAGCCACTGCTACCAGCCTGAAACTGCAGGGAGCTAAGAAAAAAAAAAGTGGCACAAGGATCATCTGATCTACAGGTGTTTTTCTCCTAAGGACCACTTACACAGCACGGGGGCTGCTCCAGGGCCTGGTGGTGTACAGCCCTATAGCTTTGGCACTAAGCCTGAGCTAACAGACCGTGCTGAAAGGCAGGACGTATTAGCCCAGGCTCTGTGCCATGTGCAGGCAAATTCTGGACCCAGGTTGCTGCGTGTGCTTAGAACAACAGTGCTCTGTGGATATATCTCCTCACAGGAGCCTTGGTTTGGACATGCCTTGCACTCCTTTGCAGCGTGGTGTTTTTTGAGAGTTCAGTATTTACTCAAATGACTGAATCCCAAAACAAACATTAATATCTGCTGCTGGAAATTGTGGCTTTGGCTCAGATTTTTTTTTTTTTTTGGTGAGCTTCATACTGCGTTGTTCTTCCAATATGCCTGACCTAACATGAACAGTCTGTTGGCATGGGTTTGATGAAAGGATTTGAAGGCATGGTCTTAATTTGGAAATACAATAAATCAGTGTTGCCATTAATGTCTGCATAACTTCATAAGCTGTTTGGTCCTAATGACAAAAGCAAAAGGGATCCTGGTTTGAACATTACTTTTCAGTAACGAGTCTACCTGGCATTTCTTACTCCTTTTCAAGTGTTCCCTTGACTATATATCTATATCCAGAAGCAGCAGATGTTTACTACAATAAAATATCTGATGAGTTATGCCTATGCTTTAGCTTTTGTAGTTAGTGCTCCTGCAAAAACACTGCAAAGTGATGAACTGATAGCATTTATATTTTAATTCAAAGAAAATTTCACACAGTTTTCTTTCTGCAGCTGTACTTTTCCATGATAGCTTTAATGTTAAAATTTTAGTAGAGGAAAGAAACTAGGTCTTGACCCAAATGAAAAGTAGCATTGTTAGGCTGTCATTTGTGCACCCCATTCTCAGTTTTCTATGTTGTGTAAACAAATGGCATTTATCAGACATGTAAGAATGTCATGTGAATGTTGCTGCTCAAATCTTCTGCACTCTTTTCACTGAGGTTTTATGGTTCCTTACAATTTCAGCTTTTATTTATAAAAACAAAACCCATTAGTCCCAAAGGTAAATTATCTTCATTGTCTTGCCTTTTTGAACGTGCACCCCAAGGTGATACCAGTTGAAGAGACTTGATCTCCTGTACACTCCCTTCATGAGTTCTGCACTGCCTGTCCTTAGTGGAGTATTTCCATGTCAACTGAGGTGATTCCAGAGCTGAGGTCTGGTTCAGCACTGTGCTTTGGTCAGCTCTCCTGGGTGGAGCTGGGGCTGCTGCATGCAGGGCAACCCATGAAGGCCTGCCAAAAGTATCACCAGTTTTGTTATTCTGCACCTTTTATGCTCAAATGAAGTAAGCCAAAAGTTATCAGCATTGTTCTGAAGTAGATGTAATTCTTCTTTTGACAGGATAATAATTCTATTATGTTTGTATGCGTTTGGGTATTTTTAGATCAATTCAGGACTTGTGTTCTAGTTATTTTCAGGATCTCTTATTTGTTTTATGGACATTCCCTAATTTTAAACTTTCAAACAAAAAGCAAAATCCAGCATCAATGAAGCCATGGATATAAGCTTAGACAGCTGGCCTGCTTGTTTTTCAAATTAACCTTTGCTAGAAACTTAATAGATAGTTGTGAGAGTTACCTTGAATGAAATTACTGTAATTGCTATTTCAATCCTTTAGGTATCCTGGGAATATAAAACTGCTATTGAATACACTACGCATGAAACAAATGAATTTTACCAGTGATGGAGTGTATTGTGAATGAAAAATGGGATTTCTGAGGAAAAGTAATTTTTTCTGTCGAATATAGATTTTCCCAAGTTAAGCTGTACAAGCTGAATAGTTGATATTAGTCATTGAAAGTAAAACTTCTAACCTTTAATTAATTTTTTTGCTTGAGTCTCAAGCTCAAGACTATCTACAAAATTGTGTGGAATTGTGCATCTATTTTTTTCCTGCTTAGCTATCACAACAGACATATTTGATAATTTGCATGCAAATATCCAGTTAATTTGCTCCTTTAGATGCCAAATGAACTTCTGAAGTTCAGAAAAGGCAGAATCATATGTTACTAACAACAAATTTGTGTCAGTACCCTTTCAGACAAAAGATCTGCCTGTCCCAGTGTCCTGTTCCAATGAAAGCAGCAAGGGCTGATATCAAAGGGCAAGCCTAAATATTTACTCTATTGCTGTCAGAGACTTGTCACCCATGGAATTACTCACTCAGAGGCCTTATATTACTCAGTCCTGAACATATAATGTTTTTCCCATCTGTTTTTTTAATGTCTGTGGATTTTTAGTGTCCATGGCTGGAGTCCTGGTTAAGCCACCACTTAACCACAGCTAGTTATCTTAGTTGTTATTCACAAGGAAGACACATTTTTAATCACCCACTTGGCCTTTTGCTCTGCATTGCATGTTTCTGCTCTGTTCTTTTTTGACAGGTGAAAGCTTTCTAAAAAGTGACATGATCTTGGAAATTGGCATAATTCTGTGGTTTTACTCTGCTTTGGCTACAGGCATAATCTGTGCATACTACTTGGGTATCAATAGCTGCTTATATTTGGAACTGGATGATATGTAAGGAGCCTTCCAACCCAAACCATCCTATGATTCTGTGATTCTGTCTCAGAGGCATCACCGTGTGACTGAACATGGTATCTTGTGTCTGCTGAGCAGTGCTTGGCTGTTTGTGCATCCCCAGCTTGTGACAGAGGTCAGATAATGTGATTTGAATGCTATTTAAATGGCTCATCTTAAAGCTAGGCCTGAATTGCCTTATTTTTTTTCCTAGGGATAATGAGAGGTTGTTCCTGGCTGGGGTGATCCAGTTGTGTGTACAGTCCTGGGGATCTGGAAAGTCATAGCAAAGTAGGAGTGGAAGGGCATTTTGGGTCACTTAATCTCATTCCTTTGGTATTGCGGGTCACCACACTACGTGCTGTGCTGCCTGCCTTTAACAATCCCAAAACCAAGTGAGAACACCCATTCACATGGATCAGGTGCTTTTCGTATTCCACCTCTGATGTCAGCGTTACTATTTTCCATTTTGCAGTTGGTGAGAGTGTAAGAGCGAGGAGGGGAAACACTTAATTTTAGCCCACGCAGGAAGTTTCGGGGCAGCCAGATGCCTGCCCTGCTTGTTAATTGCATCTGCAGAGCTGTCCTTGAGGCAGGGGACAGTGCCTGTGGAGTGGCAGTTTCATCCCACTGGATACCCCCTTTCCTGTTACTAATTGTAGGAAGTGCTTTCCTTACACCCTGGTTGTTGCTATAATTACAACAGCCTCTGAGACAGGGATGTTTTGTGTTCAAATGGATCTAATTGCTTTACAGTGCTGAGATGTTTCAGCTTCTTACAAGAAGAGAAATGTAGAATCACAGAAGATTTGGAGTTAGAAGGGACCCACTAGGATCATCAGAGACCAGTCCTGAATATATAGAATGAGCAATTCACATTCATTTTTTTTCTTCCACGTGTTTTCTTCTCTGCCTTCTGTGCATGTCCCTCTGAAATTTCCCCTTTATCTTAGATGCAAATCTTCCTTTGTCAGATTTTGTAATTTAATCTCTCTACAGTGCTTTGAGCTTTTCTTCCAGCCTTTCTTGATGTTCTTAAGCCCACAAGTCAAACTGTCTCACATTGGGAGTCCTTGGTCTCACAGATTTTGGATGTTCTTGGATGAGAGGATTTCTCTGACTTTCCATATCCCTGATTAGAGAGATTTATAGATGACTCTTTTAGACTTCACTTTTAACCTTTAGGCAAAGCCATTGGTGAGTTGAATCCCAGAAAGGATTTTATTAAAAGTGTGGCTGTGCCTTTCTATGTCCACATTTATTCATTCTCTCTAGTTATAATGAATACCACTTGTATAAAATATTTTTGACCTACCTTGTAAAAAGCTGAGCTGGAAGTGAAATGAGGCAGTACTTTTAATTCTGGAACATAATTGAATATTTAATGAAATTCTTGTTTTGTGTGGTGCTATGATATTGGACAATAAAAAATAGCATGCATGACCAAGTGTAATTAAAAACAAAAAAAATCTGAACAAAGCACTCATCTGAGCTGATTTTTGGTTATCCTCCTTGGAGATAATTGGATTTAAAGGGATCAAAGTGGCAAATGAGATCCTTCCAGTTTTCTTACTCTTTTGTTGTAGCTTCTCAGTGAAAACTTTTTTCCGAAAGTGAGAGCACTCTATTCTTTTCTTACTGGTGTTTTGCCAGTCCACTGTTTTCATGGGCCTCATTTTGGTACTTTCTGTTGGATTCTACTGCAAATCTGGGAGACTTTTTTTCTCCTCTAATTTTATTGTTGTTGCTGCTTTCTTTTTAAAGCCAGTAAAGAAAACCTTAAGCTTAAAACATTGATCTTATTAATGGAAAGAAGCAGCAACTAGAGAAACAGAGTAGATGCTAATTCACATTTTCTTTTTATGCAGAGTTGCCTTTCTTGCAAGCATTGTAATGATAATAAATGAGGGTTATTTCCACGTGGGAATGCTGCCACTCAACAGTGCTGTTAGCCTTGACAAACTGTGTGTTGACAACCTAATTGATCCATTCCCTCCACAGCCAGAACTCCCCTTCTTTATCTCTTAAGCAGGCATTTAAAGAGATGCTTTTATTTCATCTTTTAGACTTACCTGTCCTGAAAACCTCACCGCCTCTTGATGCTGAACTTCTGTGCTTCCTTTCTGACTAAACTATCATTAAGATGGAATGGACCCCAAGGAGTCTCCCTGGGAAAGGAACAGCATAGTTGGTAGGGGCCATTAGGGTTAGGGTTAGGATGGGATAGGGAAATTTATTTCTAAGTGATAAAGACCCAAGATCTATGTGCAAGGCATGTCAGGAAATGTTCTGCTCAGGCTGCTGTGGGGGGTTCTGCCCCAGGCTGGATGGAGGACTTGTGGTGGGAGAGCAGTAAAGAAGTTGCCCCACCCTGAGGAAAACAGACACAGCTCAGCATTGATCCCTTTCCTTCTCTGGGCCAGCCTGGGCAGAGGAGTTCCCACGACACCTTCACAGGCCCGTGTTGCTCAGTGAGGATGGACACACACACACTTCGCACGGAGGAGCAAGGTGTTAGTGCCAGGAGTATCTGCCCCTGGAGAGCAGGAGTTGTGGAGCAGGGGGCTTGGGAAACACTTTCCGCATGGGGAATTCCTTGGGGCTTTGGCAAGGCAGCTCCTGCTGATGCAGGGCAAGGTTGTCCCTCTCAGGTTGCCAAAGACCAAGACAAGGGTCAGAAGATGGGTGCAAAGCCTCAAATGAGGGGCATAAATGAATTATTCATGCGGGAAGATGAAAACACTGCCCTATTCCTTCCTTCTGTACAGTGCTGTAACCTCTATTTTGGGGCGTGTTTGTAATCAAGTTTTCTTCTTCACTGAAGGCAAGGAGGATCAGTAGACTCTGTGGTAGCTTTGGCGGTAGGTTGGGGCTTATTCCATGGGTCTGCACCAAAGAGTCCAATGTTTCCAGACAAAAATTAACAGGATGCTAACCTCTAACATCATAACCATTAACATCATTGTATTTTCTCCTTAGATGTTCTTTGCTGTGTGAGACAACTTCAGAAATTCAGGCTTTATGTTGCCACATCCAATGCTGCATGTGGCAGCAGCCTGAGCTCACTAGTGAAAGTGAACTGTAATTTATTAGCCATACCAGGAGCTAATAAACTAACTTTCCCTGCAGTTCCACAATGTTTGGTTACAACCTACCCTGGCAAGTAATATAGCAGAGTTGCAACCCAAAGGCACAGAACCACAAAACTGGGCTTTTACCCATGGAAGCGCTTGTTTGTTAAAAGTTAAATGCTTATACACTTTCATTTTCTGGCTTAAGACATGAGATAAATGAATCAAAGCCATTCACTAGTGCTCTGACAGAAGTGAGTTTTGGATGCTACAAATTACTTCCCTGTGAGTGCTCTTTGTTGCTGGTACTCCTTCCTGTAATTACGCTGACTTTGTTTGCCAGATGTTCAGTGACAACATTATACTGCTGTAGCCTGTTTTCCAGTTGCTTTATTTGTTCCTAGGACAACTCCTTTCTTGCCTTTTTCTTTCAGAGACGAAATAGACAAAGGAGGTGGTGGGGAGGAAACCTTTACAAATGTTTTAAAGTGCAAAGACTGGGACAATGGATTTTGTCCCTCTCTCTGTCTTACTGAAACAATGAAAGTCCTGCACTTTAATCTTCTTAGCCCCAGGGGGTCTTCTAATTATTGCAGCTGTTGCACAGGCTTATGCTTAGTGATGTCCTCCCTCCCATTCATCTCGGAGGCTCTTTCATGTCCATCATCTCCTCACTGGAAATGGAAGAGCCTTCAGATCCCAGAATAGGTGAAGTTTACCTTTAGGATCAGGGTGAGGAGAACAAAGCATTCCCCGAGTTCCTTTCCAGGGTTTACAAATGACCAAAGGCCCTGCTTGAACTGCAAAATCCACTTTAAATTGGCAGGGATATTAACTCTTTAGTCCTGAGTTATTCAGGTATCATAGGGATATCCCAAGCACATGCCATCTAGGAAGGACAGTGGTTGCTTCCAGCATGGAAGAAATGAGAGGTGAGAGAGGTTGTGGAGAAGTCACTCATATATTTAAGCAGCGGTAAGCTTTAAAAAAAAAACAAAAACAACTTCAGAGAAATATGTTGTCATCCCCTGCTAAGGTAATGAACCTTTTTGTGGTTGTACTGAGAAGCAGGGCTTTTGTGCCCAGCTGAAGTCATATAGTATCAGTTAAGCAATGCTCAGAAAAGCAAAAAAAAATGAGAGCAAATTAATCAAAACGAATGTGAAATACATTTTAATTAACATTATAATAAGAAATTGAATTTAAAAGTTGCTTCATGTTGAGCATTTCTGGTTTGACTCTGAGTTGCAGAGTCAGAATCAAACATTCTCCATGACAGAAACACCAAGGTTACAGCCCTTAAAAAAGAAAGTTTTAAAAGGTTTGTATATATTCAACAATATCATGGACTAAAGGCAGAGGTCCAGCTTGTGAATATTATTGTGGATTTATATTTGTAAGTGTTTTTTCAGGGTAAGTGTTTTTTCTGCTTCTGTTGTGAGCTCTGTAGTAGTTGCCCATTTCTAAATTCTGGAACCAGAACACTGTGCATGTCACCTGAACTCATTTTTATTTATTCCTGTACTGCTGATACAGCAATGCTCGTTTACACCAGCAGGTGTTTTGCTCACAGTGAGAGCCCACGTCACTAAATTCTGAGTACACTAAAATAAATGTTTTAGTGCATACAGTGTCTTTAAAAATAATCTCCAAATAATATTTATTTTTGTTATTTTAAGGTTTGAATGCCAAGTGTGACTATTTGCTGTTGCCCAGCTCATTTTGCTGTGGGGTAGTTTAGCACTGAGGCTGTCTGGGGCAGCGTGGCCCCCATCCACCCTGTTGTGCTCCTCTGGCTCCCAGCAAGAGATGAAGATGCCCTTTGGAAGTTGTCCCTGTTCTCTGCTAGTCCCTGAAATCCGCCCAGAAACTGTTTGGAACGGTGTCCAGGGGCCTGGGCCAAGTAATGCAGTGAACTAATCTGACAATTTAACACCCTTAATGCCTGACTTTCAGGCACCTGGGATTTTCAATTCAGTGACACAAACATAGACATAATTTTTAAGGGTGTATTCCTCACTTGTCACTGGTTCCAAACAACATGTGGGTCCATTTGAAGGTGAAATAATGTCATTGCTTGGAAGGAGCTGTGATGGGTTTTGTCAGTGGTTCTGAAAAGGCATTTTATAGGGATGCTCATCATCTGCAAGCTTCCAGATAGTGGCTGCAGCTGGCATGTGACTCCATGTGAAATGATGAAATATGGGAATTCCCATAATTTCCTCTTTTATTTCCTGTTCCTCTGCAAGTAGCTTTGATAAAACTGATGTCTGATGGCTGAGGTTTAACCTACCTTTGAGCAGCTTTCAGATAAAACGTTCTATTTTATTTTCTTAATCCATCATTGCAAGAAGAAAAATGTGTATCTGTTATTTATTGGCCATATGTAGATCTTCGATAAGTGGCAAAATTTACTGTATTTTTCTGCATGTGAAAAAATGTTTCTAAATATGTTGGAACCTCTTGCATAAATGTTTTACTAAGTGGCCCATATTTCCATTTACTTTTAATTTTGCAGACTTTTTCCGCCTTTCAACAATGGTCTAATAACAAATACTTGTAAAATTCATTATTGCTACAATGTCACCATCTCAAACTGTATTACAGCATGTTATTTCCTCATCATGAATTACTCCAGTAAAATCATCAGAGAAAATGAACATTTTATGGTTCAGGGGTGGGTTTGGGGTTTTTTGCCATTCTGTGAATGTTTTATGGTGTTGCAATGCTTCTGAAGAACTGAGAGTGCAATAAGTGAGGTTGTATGTTACATTTCAGAGACCATCAGGGGACATCCCTTTGATGGTAAACTGTAAAAGACAGTGGCAATAGGGGGAAGTGATTTTGCAAGGTGGACTAGCTGCTTCGTGCCACTTCAGTGCCCTTTCTGGTTTGTTTTAGCTGTTGTCAAATTCAATGGGAATTATGTCTGTGTAGAAAACAGAATGTGGTGTCTAGACAGATCCTGCCTTAACCAAAACCATCTTAACTCTAGACCTCATCTCCAAACAACCAGCAACTGCTGAAGTTGTCAAGGCTCTTTCTAGAAAAAGAAAGACCCCAAATAAAAGCAAACTTTGTTTTATGTGTATCATTTACGGTGTGTGCAGGAAAACATTGTTGTGAAAAAATTGCCTGAAAGCCATGTATTTATAAATTTTGTATTTGTAGTAAGCTTTGATGCGTAGGAGCAGACATCACGGCTAATAAATCTGCCCCAAAAGCACTTTTATTTTTTTAAAATTCTTTTTTTTGGGGTGTTTTATCACTACTGGCATCAGCCACTAGAGGGGGAACATCATTTATATCCAATATATCTTTTAGCCTTTTGCTGTTTTTATTCTACCCACCTGTTTCAGCATTGTAGCAACACCTAGGCAGAGCTACAGCACGAGGACGGCTGCAGAAACAGCACAAAGCGCGTCCCTAACACAGGAATCTTGTTCTTCCCAGGTGTTGTGTTTCACTACCGTGCAGCCACCAGCAGGTACACCCTGAATTTTACCCAGGCTCACCAGACCTGTCGGGACAACGGTGCCGTCATGGCAAGCCCAGAACAACTGAAAGCAGCCTACGAGGATGGATTTGAGCAGTGCGATGCAGGCTGGGTGTCTGACCAGACTGTGAGGTGAGGCATTTCAAAGCCCCCTTGGCGCAGCTTCCCAAAATTTATATGCTTTGCCTGCGCAGGCTTAAGCTGCTGACTTGCCCTGATCATAAACTTGGCCGTTCTGCATTCCAGGTACCCAATTAGGCACCCAAGAGTTGGCTGCTTTGGAGATAAAATGGGAAAGAAAGGAGTCAGAACGTACGGGCGCCGCTTCCCCAATGAGACTTACGACGTGTATTGCTATGTGGAGCGCATGGAAGGTAGGATAAAAGCTCAAAAACTGGCTGCAGGTCCTTGTGTGGAAGAGCAGAGAAATAGGAAATTCCATTTAAAATATGTTCTGGCTGCTTTGGATCTGCAGGGCATCGCTGCGCAGGGCGAACCCACAGTTTGTGGTCTAGCAGGTCTTAATTAAAGGCGAATGTGGAGCCTGCAAAGAGGCAGTCAGGTTTAAAGCTGCTATAGTTAGTGCAGCAGATCTCACAAAAGTTGCTGCTGAAGCATCCTTTGGGGTTTTTTTTTGTTTGTTTTTTTTTAATGTTATAAAAGTATTTTCAAAGAAGGGCATTTAATGTTTGAGGAACTGCATATACTATATATAAATATATATATATATAGGGATGGATATGGTACATGTGCTTGGTGTATTATAGTTCATGAAGTATGTAATTAAGTTTTTTATATATTCATGGCATAAAGTTAGATATTGGATTGCCATCGAGGTTTAACAATATCTTTTTGAAAAGGGGACATCATCAAAAAGAAACAGAAAAACTTTCTAGTGAGGAATCTGGACCTTCTTCGGTAACATTTTTTGCAATTTCACAGTACAACTATGACCTTTGGAAAATCTACTATTTAAGTGGCTCTTGAGAGTGATCATGGTTCTGCCACATGGTGACTATGAGCCATGGGTCATGATGTGAACACATGCTATCTCGTCATCCAGTGTTAGGATCTGAGATCAGGCTTTATTCAACAAAGGGTTTGATGGTAAAGAGAAAAATACATTAAATTTTCCTCTGATAAGACAGTTTAGCCTATGTGAACAAATCTCCATATTGTATGTGCAGTGTTGTAATCATTCCTTACAACCTCCCTTCTGGAAGGTCATATCCTTTCAGTGGGTGTATAGATATCCAGACATCAAATATCCTTGTGCTTAGACATTACTGTGACTAGTTAAATACACAGATTTAAAATGTAAACACAGAAATAACCTTTCCTGTCCTGTAGCCTTTATTTTTTTGGCTTTGTGCTGGCTATACACATGGGAAATCCATTCTGGTACAGAAATCCTTTGCAGCCAGGACCAGAGTACATTTTCCATTTACTGCAGTGGTCTTACTGTGTCACATTGCCTGTCTTTACATGCTTTTATTCCACACCCATTTCACTGCTCCCTTACAAAGAGACCCTGGTAGTTCCTAATTAAATACCTTTAGGAATGATCCTTGACTGTTATACACTTAATTTGGTGCTCTTGCAGTCAGCAGAACAATAAATCAACTATGGCTCTGAGTAAGCCTCTGTATGTATACATACAACTGCAAAATGAAGATGCTCTGTGTTTGCAATCTGTCTTAAGGAAGAAATAGGCTAGATCATGCAAAGTTTTCTCCTGCTGATGAGTTATAGTCACTGAAATCAATAAATGTTTTACTTTTAGTAGCTGAAGTTCTGGCCCAGGTTGGAGAGTTGTGCAAAACAAGCAATACAAGTCTTGCAAAGCCTCTAAAAACATACAAGCTTGATAACTCTGAAAATTAAGTGACAGAATTTTGTTAGTTCACTTAATTGTCTTAATTTTAGTTATGTCCCATTTATATCTCTCTCCAGCACCCCTGGACATCTACAGTTCATAAAACATGATCCTCCATCAGTCCTTCACCCTCTGAATCAAGGCTGTTAAATTCAATTTAGGTCTTTCCTATCTTACCAAAAGAAGTTTTGACTAATCTGTTTCGCTTCTGGATGAAGAACAAACTTGTTCCTTTCCCTCTTTAACAGCAGTGTAAGTTAATACAGAGAAGTTTATCCTGGATGCTTGTGAGCCAGCAATTTCTCAGGGTCAAATATTCTCACTAAGCTTTCAAAAATAAAAATTAAAGTAAGCCAAAACCAAAGTGTTTTTCATTGAGGCTTATGGTCTCCGCTTGGAACATCCTGGGACCAGGCTGTGAGGCCCAAAGGGGTTGCAGTGACTGCTCAGTCTTCTTGGGTGGAAATGCACATGCACAGGTTTTCAGTTTCTCATGGACAGTAATTGGTCCTTCCATATTATGAAATTTAATTTACCAAGACTTTTGACCTGGCTTTCCTCTCTGGATATGGATAAATTTCTGCCCTATTGTTGTGGGTGATGATTTATTTAAAGAAATGCCTGTTGTGGCCCATCAGCTGTAGTGTGGCAAAGTGATCTGCTTGGGTATGAATTATTCAGCACTTACGAAATATAATCTGGGATAGAATTTTGAATAGATTTGGTCTATCAACCCAGGTAGCAATAAGCACGTTCATTATATTGATCAATTTTAATGCCAGATTATTATAATAGTTAGCCAAAAATCCTCCCCCTTTTTTTCTGCACTGGTTGATTTGTTTATTTTCCTTTTTTCCATGAGTGTGATCATGGGTTTTTTCCTATCTTCCCTGAAGTTTTCAGGTGATCTGAAGTGTGGAAAGAACCACTATGATTTCCAAAAGGAGTGATGGTTTATGGATATGGGGTAGAGGAATGGTATAGGCATGTTATACTGACATGCAGAGAAGTTAAATTGCTCTGTTTGGATGAAGAGAAACAGGTGCATGTTAGAAGACATATCATGAAATAGTGCAGGATAAATTATTCCTCAGTGACTTCACAGAAACCTGAGCCTCTGAGCCAGACTTCCTTTTTAAGGTGGGACTAAGGAGCCAAGGTGGCTTAGTCTGTAGAACAGGAGCAGTTTCTGTGAGAACAAAGGTTAATTTCAAATGAAGGGCTTGTCAGCTGTCACATAACATCAATGAGTTTATAATTCAGAGCCACTCATCCACAGATGACAGACACTTAGACAAAGTGTCAGTGAAGTTACTGGAAGGTGAAAGGTGCACTAAACTAGATTGCTGTGCTGGCAGAAAACTTGCAGCTCAAGATTTAAGCTTATGCCAAATTCCTGGCTGCCCTGTCCACCAAAGGCTGACTCTGCAAGGTATGACCTTTCTCTTGCAAAGATCACTCCCAGCACTCAGTTCGTAACAAAGGACATCCGTGGCACTTAGGATATTGTAGAACTGGGCTTATACATGGCTTTTCCCATGTGAATTTGAATGCTTGTATTCTCATAGCCTGTTCTTATTCAATGCCAAATCTACTAGACTTACTTGCACTACATAGGTCCTTATTTGGAGAGTCTGTGTCAGTGGAATCACTATTCATGGAGTAAGATGGTGCTTGATTAATGATATCAAAATCCAAGCCATAATGAGAATGTCCTCATGGAAGCCATTGAGCAGTTATTGGTCTTTTGGCTGCTATTAGTGTGTTACCCAGAAGGCCATAAATGGTGGTAGGAATTCTTGCAATATATTTTAAAATAAATGTGCATTGAATTTACAGTACTAATTTGGGCTGAGGATTTGTAGGAGCAACTCCATTTCAGTTTAATTCCTTTCTGACCATATGAAATCATGAAGTTAGCCAGAGACATGGATTTCTCCTTGAAACACAAATGATTAGATTAAATTGAAACCAGTTATCTAGGCTAACTCTTACCATTTACTTGTTTTGAGGAAAGCCAGAGAGATTAAAGGCTGCACAATTCTAATTTAAATATTGAGCATTACTAAAACTCTCAGAAAAAGAATTATGGGAAGGATTTAAAATTTCTGTGCTCCTACTGATAAAAAATGAGGATCTGAAGTCAAAATATCATCAAAAGGATGCTGGACATGGTCTCTTATTACAAACTTATCTACATTCCTCATGTTTTATCACATATTCCACTGTACGAAGCATTAACAGAAACATTTAGGATACTTTTAAATGCAGGAGATGATTTGCTCTTGAAGAGTTTAAAGTGACTGAGCTGCAAAGGTTTGGGTGTAACTCAGAGGTTCTCTTAACACCTGCAGCTGAAGCAGTGCCTGTGGATTAACCCCTTGGATGGGGGTGGGCGGTGGGGAAGGAAGGGATTCCATTCTGCCCTCGGATAAAGGGTGTGAGTGGCTGATTTAACAGTGCTTGTGGTGTCAGAGACGGAGACAAAATGCCAAATGAGGGCCTGGGGGTGTGGTGCTGAGCCAAGGCACAAACTACTCTGTCAGGATTGTCTTCTGGCCAAAGCCAGCCGGAACCCATATCTGCCTAACAAGCCTATGACATATGCAGATGGGGACTCACGCTAAGAAAGTTATTTTGGGGTGTCTGTGGGGAAGATTATACAGCTTCCATTCCATTGCGCCATTTCCCCCCTACGGTGAGTGGAGGGAATAAAAACAAAAACACTAAACCAGATGTCCTTTGAATACTTTCCACCTAGTCTCCTGCGGTTTTGCCATTGTCACGGAAATTGCTGTGAGGCTGATAATAACACTTAAAGAAGTCATGGTCTAAAATATGGCTTCAGGTGAGAAGTTCCTGCAGTGTTTTGGGCAGCTAAAGATCTTCTCTAGAGTCCATTCTGATTCTGGAGCAACAGTTGGATTAGATTTTTAAACTGGGACACAGAGAGGAGGATCTTTTTTTTTTTTTTCCCCCTAGTTCAGGGCCTATGGTAGAATCACAACCTTTGCATTGGTTTATACTGATCACTTACTCAGCTTGGGATTGTGTGACATCATTCAGGATCATTGATCTAAGAGTTCTCAAGAGGATTCTTGTTCAGCCTATGGGTTTTGCACAGAATGGATTCAAGACATTCAGGAGAGTTTGATTAAATCATTGGTGATGAGTTTCAAAAGGAATCAACTCACTTGTTCTGACATGGAAGAGAAAAAGACTTCATCTTGTCTAGCCTTTTGCTTTAACATTGAACCAAGCTGCTTAGGTGTTTGTGGTTTGCCAGTCCTAGGAAGTATTTTATAGTAATTAGTGGCTTTGTTAAGGACACCTCTTTATTACTGTGGTGTGTCAGAGAACCAGCCCATAACAGCAGAGAAAGGGAGGAGAAGGAAGTGGAAGTTCTTGGGACATGTGGTCCTGAAGGTGCAAGAGTAAATGCTTTAGTCCCCAAAGTGTCCACAGTACTGCTGCTCCTTTGCATCCTTGATTTTGTCCTAGGAATGAAGTTCTGAACAGATTCCATGTTTCTGAGGAAACAAAAGTCATGATGGCAGTGCCTCATGACCTGCCAACCATGTGTCTTGTGACCAAACATTTATGAGGAGCAGTAGCAACAGGTTACAGATGCAGGTAGGAAAATGCTCTTAGAATGCTCTATATAAACACTAGAAAAGACAATAATTTGTCAATTGAGCTTCCTTTCATACGTGACCTATCAGGGCATCCTGATCTGCAGCTATAGTCAGAGAACCCTGGAGCTCTAACAGGGCATTGTTTCTTGATGAACCTGGTGAGTTCCTCCATCCTGGGAACAGCTAAAGAGCAGGTCTGGAGTCCAACAGAGACACTACACTCAAAAAACCCCAAACCAAACAAACAAAAAAAAAAACAAAGAAAGAGAGCTGGCAAATTCTTAGAGGGAGATAATGTTTCTTCTCCTCAAACAAGAACACCAACAAGGAGCTAAGATGAAAAGGCACTGGAACTTTGTTTGTATTGTTTTTATTTTAAAATGCAAAAGTTAAGCATATCCCTCGATGGGAATGATTGGCTTTTTGTGCACTTAATATCCCTGTGGATATTCTAATGTCTGTCTTTAGTTGACACTGAAGGTAGTGGAGTCTGTGGCCCCTGAGCACTCCAGTCTAGGTAAAGCTTGTGAACATCAAATTCCAGACAGGACAGTAATAATCAGAATCATTAAGGCTGAAAAATACCTTTAAGATCATCAAGCCCAACCATCCACCTAGCACCACCACCATGTTCACTGTTAAATGGTATCCTGATGAAGGTTGCTGGTGCTCTTAGAGAACAGAACGCGGGAAAAGACTAAAAATACTCCACACCTTATTTGCCATTCCCTCACATGGAGTGGGTAATAGCAAGGGCACTGCACAGGTGGTTGACCAGTCACCATCCACAGCAGCTGGTCAAAAGCAGATGTGTCAAAAGCATTCAATAGGAGATTTCTGTGGAAAGAAGTGTTACTGGTGAGGTCTGTGCTGGAGGGCTTGCCTCGAGATTCATCATGTCTGCCTCAGTCAATACATATTGTGTGCTGACCCTGACCATGGTTTGAGCCTGCCCTTCTTTCTATCCTGCTTTTAAGATGTGTGATTCATGAAATTCACATCTACAGACATGCCCAGCTCAGTGAGACACCTCCTGATGGGAGAGAATAAATGAATCAAAGCAATGAAACTTGCTTTAAAACCAGCTGATAAGTCTGTAGATATTAAACTTCTTCCTTGGGGATTGTAGTGAATCAGCTCTTGCCTTCCCAAGAAAAACCTGGCTTCTTCATCTGCCTTGATTTATTGGAAAGGGTGGAAAAAGCATGACTTTCTTCAGGTGTCTGTTTTAACCAAGCAAAACAAGCACATGTAACATGAAAATCCCGGGGATTGTTCAAGTGTTGAGGCTGGTCCATCAGCCTGGAGCTTGGCTTTAGATAGGAGCCAGCAATAATACACATTACATTATTGTCTGCAGCCTAAACCTTGTCACATTCTCCATCTCACCCCCTGGTACTGCATGGTTTTCCCTCATCTGCTGGTTTAAGCCCTGGGGTTTGCCTGCATAGTTTTGCTGAGTTACTCAGAGTGTACTCCAGCTATAAAAACGTTGCCTTTAGCCCACACAGAACTGAATCTGCCTTGCTTGGTGCTGGTCATTATGTCATTTGTTTATCGATCAGACAAATTTTTGCTCTTAATTTCCTTGTTTTCAGTGTTTTGGCTGGGAAACTGAGGTGCTTTCAGTCATCATAATGAAAGCACTTGTAAGAGTGTGACAGGATCAGTCCTTCTGCTAAAAGTGGAATCTGATGTGCTCTCAAAAAAGGGAGTAAACTTTAGAGATTGCATGGGTTAAACACATTTTATTAGCTCCAGCATTGTTTTTCTTATTTTTTAGATGAAGTTTCTGCGCAAGGGTCAAGTTTTTTCCTTTGGTACTTTGAAGGAGTCAGGATGTTTCAGCCATGTGCTGGAAGTGAATGCACTAGAGAAATAAACCATGAAACTTTTCTTTTTCTTTTGGTAAGGTAGTTTTAGAAGATTGCAGGACCACTTCTAAGTGTTTCTGGATTTATATTACAAGGAAGGCCCTTACTAAACTCTTGCTCTGTTTTTCACATTTCACTCCAACAACTATTAGGCACATTAAGTCTATCACACAGAATTTATTTTCAGACGGGACAGACAAATTGTGGAGCTGTAACTCCTAGAGTAGATGGATTTGGAGTCTGAGTTTTGCACTTTACTTGATTTTTAAAAAAATAATAATTCTGGAGTCACAAAAAACTACTCTAACTATAGCAATTACAAAGTGCCATGTTTTAACATCTTTACCCTTTATCTTATCACCAGAATTTCTGACATAAATGAGTATTTACTTGGTATATGATGAAATTTTGCTGATTTCTCTGGTACCATTTTGTCTGCTTTGTGAGTTTATTGGCACAAATTCTTTAATATACCAATTAGGTGGCAAATACTCTGGATTTCACCTGTTGGATTGTTTTGGTTAGGATGCATTTTTCCTTAGACACATGGGCTTTTTGTTATTTTGAGGGGTTTTTTTGTAAAACAGCCTTGACAATGATAATATCTGTATGACAGCTGCTGACTTTTAAAAGATGAACAAAATAAAAATGTGTAGGGTCAGTAGAATTGATTCAATACAAGGAAAGTTATGCCACCCATCTTTTAAACATGCAGGATTATCAATATTGCATATACAGGCAAACCTCAAGGTAAATTTGAGGCAGACTATCTTATGAAAATGCTGTTGTGCAAATTGGATAAGTAATTTCTCTGCAAAGTGATCGCTCTTAAAGAACCTTGCATTTTGAAATCTTAAAGCAACACCATTCAATAAATTCCTTTGCCTCAACTGAGTGCAGATGACAGCCCAGAGGAATAAATGACACTAACATTAATGATGTGCACTAGCTCTGTTTGCAGCCAGTGATCCAGATCAGCTGATGGAAAAATTGCTTCTCTAGTAATCTTTCGTGTTTGCCCATTTTCCTGTCTATTCAATAAGTTTCTCTCAGAAGGAATGTTGTGGGATTTTCTGACATTATTTAGTCTTGGATGCATTTTTGTGTCTAGAAATTGTGACAATTCATTGCTCTTCTTTGCTTGTCTCATTTTCTTATCTACTTGTACCAATATCTGCTATATAATTGCAGTTTAATTGTGTTTTAACTGCTAATCTTCATACACATCATGGCTCCTGTGAGAGAGGATCAGTGAATAGCCCTCAGAGAGGGCTGGTGCTCCAGAGATGCCTTTATTTGCCCCATTGTTCCATGATACTGGTGTTGGGACAGGACTGTGAGATAACTGCATCCATCACTCTGTGCTGGCCGTGGCACCAGAGCTGGTATGCAGATGGAGGAAAAGCTGGGCAGAAAGGGTTTAATAAAAAAACCTTCATTATCTGTGTGGTCTGAGGGGCTGAATGAAGCATTCTGGTGCTCCTGAGGATGAATGGTTCTTTGCTTTCCCTGCCTGTCCCTCTGCAATAGATGTGCTCTGTCCCTTTCCCTCTAAGCTGGGAGCTCCACACAACATGTGTAAAGAAACTTGCACTATGGAATTGGTATTACAGCTGTAATAACAAATCAGAGTTTCTACCTGGGAGGAAAAAGAAAGTTGGCACATTGCCTCCTTTCACACTTGCATTCCTTCCAGTCCCCAAACAAGCGTAATATTGATGTGAATGAAACTGCTCGAGGTGATGTAGTTTCTGTCTGCGTTTTTCTGTGTTCCCTTCAGACTAGCTCAGGGGCAAGACAGATTGCATGGCCAGTATGAACAAGCAGTGCTCTCCTGCAACAGTGGCTGCTGTGTTCTGGCCTACACCAGCTGAGGAAGGGAATTGCTGTATTGTAGAAAGTATTTTGAATTTTGCACTGTTCATCTAAAAATGCTGATTTTAGGTCTCATCGGTTCCATCTCAAGTCTGAGTGCAAACTAGGAAAGAGTCAGTTTACTGCTTCATTCCCAGGACATAAACATTAGAGGCTTGATTTTTATTTATCCTTACAGTGTTTGAGTGAATGAGGCAACCCAAGACAACTGCACAATGGTGATTTAGCTTGGAAGTAAAATATTACACCTGCTACTTGCTTTTTTTTCAGTTTCCAACTTACAAACTATTACTCACAAACTGTTATTCCATGGAAACTGAACCATACTAATGACATTCTAGACTAAGTCAGCTTTTCCTCACACAAAAAGTGCTTTGTGCGTGAAACACGTCTGTTGCATTTCCCCACCTTTGTTTCCCTTCCATTGCAAGGTGAAGGCTGGTGGAAGTCAGACATTAGAAGCTGTTCTGGGGCAGCTGGTCAAGAACATTTGCTTTTTTTTTTGTTTATTTTGGTGTCTCAAGTGGGATTCCAGTGATGACTGAAAAGGTCAGGTAAGAGGCTTGCAGATGTAAAAGATTTGTTTTACAGAGAAAGAAAAACCTGCTGAGCTGGGTTTAATTAGCCCAGTTGAGCTGCAAAGTCTAACAGAGGTCGCAGGGGAGATCAGGGACTAAGGGAGGGACTCAGAGTCCAACCACTGTGCACTTCATGACGTGGAGGCTGCTCACAAATGCTCATGCTTTGAGGCAGGTTAATTTTCAAACTCAAACATTGGACATTTGGTTTCCAACTGTCTCATTGTTTTATTCTTTTAAGGAAAAAGATATTTGGGATAAAACCCCCAAGCTGAGTTGATGGACTGTGCCACTCAGTGCTTGTTGCCTCTCTTCTCTTCCCCCCAGACGAAGTGGTTCACGTCTCGGCGCCCGAGAAGCTCACCTTTGAGGAGGCCAAGGAGCTGTGCCAGAGCAGGGGGGGTGTCCTGGCCTCCGTGGGGAACCTGTACGTGGCCTGGAGGAATGGGTTTGACCAGTGTGACTACGGCTGGCTGGCGGATGGCAGCGTGCGGTACCCGGCCTCCGTGGCACGGCCCCAGTGCGGAGGAGGGTTGCTTGGGGTGAGAACCCTGTATCGCTATGAGAACCAGACAGGCTTCCCCTACCCACATAGCAAGTTTGATGCCTACTGCTATGAACGTAAGCAGGTTTTTTGGTTGTTTTGTTGTTGGGTTTTTTTTGGTCATTGTTTTCAGTGTGCTTACTGTGCTTTCTTTAATATGTGTGTTCTGTTTCTGTGTGTGTATTTTGTTGTTTGTTTCTTTAAAAAGCAACTGTTTTATCATTATGGCTTTGCTAAAAAGAGAAAAGCTAGACTAAAACAAATGTCTTAAAGTAACACTGGCACATGAAGATAGGCAAAGTTTCAAGGTAAGATTTCAGCCTGAGCAGCATTTTTGCACGCCCAGGGTCACCCTGAGTCTGTGGATGCTCCGTGTTTTGTACAGCCTGGTATCTTTGTGTTGTGTCAATGAACACAAGACATATCAGACATTCAAAATGCCGCCTGGACGTGTTCCTGTGTCACCTGCTCCAGGTGATCCTGCCTGGGCAGAGGGTTGTACTGGGTGATCTCCAGAGGTCCCTACCAACCCCAACCACTCTGTCATTCTGTGATAAGAACAGAATAAATGTCCAGCTTGACCAGGTGAATGACTGTCATGTAACTTGGTATTCTGCCTCCAGTGATGGCAGTAAGAGAGGCTGTTTGCAGGCTGTTATTCCTGCAAGTGTGTACAAGCCAGGTCACTTTCAGGTCTCTGAGATGCCCCTAATTTTGGGGCTATCTCTGGATCCCAGGCACTTCCTCCCATCATATTCTTTCTCATGCTCAGTGTTTCATGTCCCGCTGGACTACCTAAAGTTGCTGCTGCTTTTTTCCCTGCTGGTGTTTTCAGAGGCCCATCAAGCACTTGCCACATTCACATGGTGGAATCTAAACTGTACCTGTCTAAACCAGATGTCCTCCTCACCTGTCAGCTTTCCTTTGGGGTTCAATATTCATTTGTAACCTCATCTATCCTCAGTGCCAGCCACCTGGCTCTGCTGTTATGGTGCAGCCTGTCCTTGCATAGGTTCCTGTCATTCCAAGAGATTCACCAGCTTCCCAGATGAATATCCTGCTTCCCTCATCAGCACAGGGAGGTTGGACGGCTCAGCGCTTTTCCTGCAGGCCTCTCTGCTCAAGGAAGTTCCTGTGGTTGCAAATAGCACAACTGACATTAACGCTGGGTTGACTTAAAAGTGCAGAACTTGGTCATAACTATGAATATCTAGGTTTTTTTGGACTCAGTCCTGTGATTCTAACGCAGAACTGCTTGAAATGTGCAGTTTGTGCCGTCCCTATTCTTGTGGATCATGAACCAACTGCAGCTGCAGATCTTTCCAGCTCAGGCACCGAAGACCCATTTATGAACAAATCTTACTGCTTGAGAATAAATCCCAACATCTGTTGCAGTCTGGCTCTTCTCAGACACTGTTGGTTTGTTGTTTTAATTTTCCTTTATAGTTTGTGGGTATGATGTTCCAAAACTTTGCATGTGGAAGTAGTCCTAATGGACTTCAAGGGAACTGCCCACAGGAAAAAGGCCTTAGTTAAGTTCAGGAGTCTGTGCTCGATTCTGCAGAACAGAGTTTTGTCATGTCACTCCTTCTGTTCCTTCTCCAAATTGTTTATGATCTGTTTAAAGTATTGTGGATAAAACAGACTTTAATGGGGGTGAATTTCATCAGTCCCTCTAAAAGACTGGAGTAGGAACTAGACTCTTTGCCTGTAATCTAGTCTTTTGTTAGGATAAATTCCAGCTTACTGTTTGTTTTTGGGAATTTCACCCCTTTCAAGCAACATGTGCCTTTACAATGTTTTTCCCAGAAGGTTTAGTTAACGAATTTTGGTAACATAGCCTTTGTTCCAAAAACAACCTTGATAAGTATTGGGTTGTTGCCTTTTGTGTAACTGCTTTTTCTGCAAACTCTTGTCCTTGATACACGACGAATAAATATTTCATCACTTTGCAGCCCAGGAAGTAGACAGTCTAGGACTATCAACCCTCTTACAAGACAGAGTAAGACTAGAAAAGACCACCACAATTTGGTAGAGGGTGAGCTGCTCTCTAGCCATTTTATTTTAAACAACATTACATCAGAGTTAATTACGTGCTGCTAGCTAGATGACTCAGGTTTTGCCATATGCATATGGTTTTACGTAGGGAAATGCAGGAGTGTAATGCTGTACCCTCCTCCAGGGTGCCTGTCTGCTGCATATTTCAGAAGTTACTGAAAGCTCTCTCCCTCTCTCAGAAGGTGCTTGGGATCTCACAGGAACCAGCTGTGACTCCTCACTGCTTTTGCTAAAAGATTTATGCACGTGGTGAGTAATGAGACTCACTTCCCAGCATCTTCGTCTTCCACATCTCCAGCAGCTGTCTGGTGCAGTGGCTTTAGAGTGAGTCACTCTCTCCCATTGAAGCCTTGGAGCCAGTCCCTCTTTTCGGGCAGAAAAAGGGAGAACATGAACCAAAAAAGGTCCTGTGTGAGAGCAGAAGGCTTGAATTTAAAACCTTTGTTTCAAAGAATCTTCTGTGTGGAAGTGTCTTCCAAATCTCCATTATCTCTGTTTCAAAGTTTCAGTGTGTTAGTCCATTGCAAAATCCACCACCCCCAGCTCTGGCTGTTTTTAGGTGGATGTGAAGCTTTCACACAGTGTTTCCCACCGTGCCTGACAACAAGCCTGTGTTCCCCAAGTCCTTGGCTCTCCGGGTAGCTCCAACCCAGTGCTCACAGCCCTTAATTGTGTGTGTCTCACATTACATTGCCTTGTTTCCCTCCTCACCTCAATGCCCAGTCACACCACAAATTGTGGCAAACCAGGCACCTGTTTTAGTCATCACAAATCCTGCGTTTAGAAAAGGGGATGTCTCCTTCTTTATCCTTGCTTAGACTCTTCACCCCTATTCTCTGATTAAAAGTATCTTTGGCAGGAAATATCAAAATATTAATTTTAATTTGCAGTTGAAAGAAACCTCAATCTGTCTTTTGAGTGTTTTGCCTACTTTTTAAAAAGGAATTATATTTATTAAAATCCACAAAAAAATCCAGGAAGTAAATTCAATTTTAAAATGATATGCACTAGTTTCAGTAAAGCAGCCAACCTGGACAACTTTTAACAGTACAGTTAAGTTCAGGATTTTAACTTCAGCAGTGTTTTGGTTACAAAATTACATTGTATGAAGTGTCTTGACTTTATGAAAATAAGAGTGGCCCAGACTAATAATGCATGATTTAGAATCAAAAAGCCTTGTTTAAAAAACCTGAAACCTTCTTCCCTTTGATCACAAGTGCTTTTCACTCTGCAGAAACCACATGGCTCTGAATATCTGAAACATTATTTGTGTGTTTCATTTCATCCCTCCAAGGCTTTTGCCAGACCTTTTATTTTTTCTTTTTTTCTTTCTCTCCTTTTTTTTTCTCTTTTTTTTTTTTTTTCTGAGAGATAACTAATCATGTATCTGATGAAGCCTGAAAAAGTTTCAGGTTAGACACATGATTAAGTGCTTGCAGCCCCTCAGAGGCATCATCAGAGAGAATGTTTTTCAAGTGTTAACATAAAGGACTTATATTAACTTTTTGTTTGTTTTTTTTTTTAGGAAAAAGTAGAACAACTGTGCTGAGCATTTAGGTTAGCTTCTAAGAGTTTAAACATTTTATCATTAAAAAATTCATTTTAAATAGGTACCTATTTAATTGTTAGTTCCTGCATAGCGCTATAAGGTATTTATTTAATCCCACCCCTCAGCCTCCCAGTCTCACCAGACCTATTTCACTGGACTGTGTAGAAATCAGACTTCAGAATGGGCTGTTTTATCTCACACCATCTGCAGAACAAATTGCACTCTAGAAATGCACTACTCAAAATGTTTGCAGGGCTTTTTTCTTACATACCTGCAACAAAACTGAGCTTGGTGAGCTTTGTACACAGAGGTGGTTGAATTTCTGAAACATAAATCCCCATTTTGCTGAGAAACATCGATTTACAAATTCTTTCACAGACCTGTATAGATCTTGGCGAGTCTTTCAGCAAAGCATTTTCTGCTTGACTCAAAACACATGTTGACCATTTCGCTCTGGATTTGTACCATTTTCTCTCACATTTTACTCTTTCGTTTTGACTCTCTTTCACACACCTTTATTGTTTCCCTTTGGTTATACCATTTTGGTTTGGCACGGCAATTTAATTTTAGCTGGAGATTGGA
Source organism: Sclerurus mexicanus (assembly GCA_013396755.1). Taxonomy (NCBI): domain Eukaryota; kingdom Metazoa; phylum Chordata; class Aves; order Passeriformes; family Furnariidae; genus Sclerurus; species Sclerurus mexicanus. The sequence goes on along the minus strand of VWZF01001531.1, from coordinate 61,478 downwards.
AAATTCCAGTTCTGGGATGGTGTTGCCATGTGTTTTCCTCGGGAATGAGTCCATGTTGTCCCAATTGTTTCAACACAGTCCTGTCAAGAGCATATCCAAGTCAACCACTGTTGGAGACCGAGGGCCTCAGGCTTTGATACTTCATCCATCTAAAGCTCAAAATCAGAGCATGATTTTACAGAAGAAATACAGGAAATTATGACCTCCATAATATGGAGCCCCTGTTTTGAGAGGTCCTACAGCAGGAGCCACCATGACTGCAGGCAAAGCCTCAGGGAACATCCACAGTGCTCCCCTTGTCCAGAGGCAGGAAGGATAAGACTTTTAGGAACAGCTCAAAAGCTGGCAAAAGAAAATCTGGCCTTCCCTTTTGCTGCATGTGACCTAGCTTGGAAAACTTTGAATAACTGGGCAGTTCTGTCCTTCTCCACAGCAACCGTCAGTAGCTGCGTGTCCCAGCTATTTCCTGGATGAGGGAATTATTTCCAGGCTGATGTCAGGGACTGCCTTATGGGAGATCTGTGGATTTTTGATCAGCTTGGAAATGACCACAGGACAATGAAGACATAGGGTGTGGTGAGGCCCGGGGAGCAAGCCTGCCAACCTGAAGAGAGAAAGAAAACCAAAAGGAGAAGTTTTGTCTTGGATGAAAGGCAGGGGAGTGCTGGACACAATAAATCCCGTGTGCTCCACCACTTCACAGCCCAGTATCAGAGTGTGCAGATGCCTTGGAGCAAACACCTCAAGGCCATGGCACTGGCCACAGTGTGTACAAGGCTGTTGTCTCTGCTCTAGCTGCCTTTCTCCTCTGTGGAGGTGAAGCTATGCAAAGGGATTTAGCTGCCTTACTGAGGCAGCTACTGCCAGATAACAATCGCCCAGCCTTTTATTATTTTCCTAAGAAGGTAGATCTCCGTGCTTCTCTCAGATATGCAGTTTATCAAGTCCTACTTAGCTGCGGAGATCCCTAGTAATATCTTGAACCAGGTGTGGGAGTAAAAAACTCCTGAAAGTCCCTGCTGGGTTTATAGCAACAGGCAAACACATTGAAGGCTGTGCACGCTGATGGCTCACTGCAGCTTTCTCACCCCACTCTGTCTCAGGATTTTGGGGAGTCTAAAAATTGCAAGAAGATCTCCATCCACTTCAAACTGTGCTAAAACACCTAACTCCTACCTCACCCTGAGAAGGAGGTAGTTGGGTGCAGCTTGACATTTTTAATGCTGTGTGAAGTAGGAACACAGAAACCCCAATTTATCAATGTATGTATGTGGAGCAACTGCTGCGAGCCTTGGGAGATGAAGCTTGAGAGGTGCTTCTTTTGCTAAAGCAAGTGAACTTGAACATTCTGAGTGTTTCAAAACTAAGTGCAGATGTGGCCAGAGAGAGAGAGGAAAGAGAAGACACAGTTGGAGGCATTTTCCTTTCATTCCCTCAGGTCACTGAATGGGTCAGGTAACAAGGGTGGGATTACGAGCAACAAGGTGAAGAAGTAAAAGATCCATCCCTTTGGGTGCATTCATATGCAGGAAAGATAAATGGGTTTTGCACTTCGCTCACTGTTGTGGGTACTGGGCATCACTCATGGGACATATAGGTGATTTTTATCCTCTCACACCAGGTGGGGAGAGCAAAGCAGGAAGAATTTTGCTGTCAGTGACAGTCTTGGCTCTCTTTGTCTTTCAGTTATTTTTTTTTTCCTTTTTTTTGTGGTCGTGAAGAAAAGATTATTGCTTTTATTTGGTGCTGGGATACATATTTAATTAGGAAGAGCTGACTAAAGAGGTTTGCTGGGATTTTTTTGTCCTCTTTGGCAGTTTTATTATAAATAATGAGGAAAGAGAAATGTTTTTTGCTATTGTTCTTATTGGCACTTATAATTCGTTCACAGAATTACACTTGCATGTGGGGAAACCAGGAGATAACATATCTTTGCCCCTTTAACCATCTGACTTCAGATGTTATGAAATAGCAAGTGGTTTTACTTAAGAGTGTTTGTGTCCACAGAGCTAAAAGAGCTGCTGCCTCTGCTGTTTTGTTAGCTGTAAGAAGAGACCTTGGGCCATGGTGTGAATGGGATGCATGACTGTTCATTATGAGTTTTTTTCCTTACGAATAAGACAGGCTGATAGCTTCCAAATTTCTGTTTTTATAAGAATCCCACTAGTTTACTCTGATATTGCACATATTTTGTAAGCAGGGATTGATACTGCGCTTAGATTTTCATATTTTTCTCATTACATTTGGCTTTTGATTTTGACATCAAAACACAGTGTAGGTAAGTGGGAGTATACACGTGGAGTCACAGAGACAGCTGCAGTGTCAGATTTTGGATTCTCATTATTCTACCAAAGATTTCATTATTTATGAATAAAATCCCACATCCCTTGTGCACCAACCTGCTTCTGGAAAGACATGAATGAGCAGGTACTGAGTCAGTGCCATAACCAGAGGTTTCTTGCTCAGTCTGTAACTCAGAGCACCAATATTGTGTTGGTATTTTTAAATCTGTTCTTGATCTTAGACTTGTCCAGTTTGGAAGGTTCTGCCAGTAATTTAAACTCCAGCTGGCAAAACTCTTGGAATCAGGGGAACATTCAAGATTCTTTTCTCTGCCAAGCCTGGTAGCAAAGAAATGACAGACACACAAATTAGCATACAAAACAAATTAGCATACAAAAATACGTAAAAATAAAGCAAAGCAGATTTCTGCATAGGCATTGTGCTCAAATTAGGCTGGAAGATGTTAAACCATTAATTTTGGCTGATATTTTCTAATAATTTATTTTGGCTGTAATTCACGGAAAGAATTCACTATTTCCATGTTTTGTTCCTAGTTGAAACAATTTTTTGTTGTTTCGGCTATTGTTAATGAGTCAAGACAGTGTTTGTCTATAGGGTCTATGTTCTTCCATATTCTTGGGAACATACCTAAATGTGAACACACAAACCATATTTCTAAGTGCAGAAAAACTGCTTGAGTGGTTCAAATTAGGTACATGGGTAAATTTTTTTTGGAACTGGTAATGTTGAAAAAACATATATATAAATTATATATATAATCATTAAAATAAACATTACTTCTTCAGCAAGTACACATATATATATATATATCCTGAAATTATTATTAAACAGCAAAGAACATATTAAAATCCTTATTTGGTAATTGCAAGGTTAAACCCTGTCTGAAGTTGTGCAGTTGGATTTCCTTGAAAAAATATTAAGTTTTAATATTGCTCCATTATTCTGAATCCTTATTTAAACAACGGTAGAAGAGAAGAGAAGAGAAAATGCTGTACAGTAAAAACATAATAAATAAACAAAGAGTGAAAAAATATAGTATCTCTGCAAAGTCATATAGTCCTTCCAAAATCAACTTCATGCAGGTTGTTCAATATAAGAGGAATTGATTAAAAAAAAAAAAGAAAAAAATAAAAGATAGTCTTTGATATGAGCAGCTGTTGGTGAGATAATTTGCTTTCTTGCTGCTAATATGTTCATGAATTTTATTAGGAAAATCTGCCTCATGTCTTGAATCAGAAGGAGGACAAAGGAGATAGCATATTGCAGGCATGATGCAAGGAGTACAGTAATGCAAAACATCTGGGTGGAGTGGACGACAGTTCAAACTGGTGTTGCCTATTTAAAAAGCAACCTTCTCCTTGTTTTGTTTTTCTTTTCCCACAGAAAAAAAATAGCATTGATAGAGTTCTCATTGAAGAACCACGATTTTTTTTTGATCCACTCAAGTCTGCAAACCTGAATGATCTGTATGAAAAAACTTTTATTTATGACAAAGCAATTTTAGAGGCCCTGTGGCTGACTTTAACCAGAGCTGAACTGCACACAGTTTCCACATGAGAAAATCTGGCTGTTTATTGGTAAATTCTTAGAAAATATGTGCTTTTCTTATACCACTATATAAATTTAATATTTATTCATTCATTTATTAGTATAAGCAAATCAAATACGGTCAGTGTTTTTTCAGGTTTGCGTAATAAACATGTACCTATTTGGTCAAGTAATTGTCAGCTAATAAGTCATGAACAATAAACAACTGCATCTCAGGCATAAATAGGTGAACTTTTGGGACTTCTAAGCATTTCTTGGAAATTTGGAAGCTACATATGTGGTTGTGAGTAAGTGTACACGATTTCCCAGCAGTGATGAAATAAAGTTACCTTTTTTTTCCATGGGTTTTAAAGTCTATTCCCATGCCCTCATTTTCTTTCTAGCTCTGTGAGAGGGTATTACGTTTTCATAGTCATTCAAACAGTGAACCTGATAGTCACTTAAAGTATGGCAACTGGAGTCTGAATGAGTGTTTGTGTTGGCTGCAAAACCAATTCCATCTGCATTAAGGAAACTGATCCCATGATTAGAAGGGAGAGCTTGAGACTGCTGTTTCCTTTTCATTTTGCCATAAAAAAAGAGCTGTTAAGGAAAAAAAAAAGGGTGACTTCTTCGGTAGAAATTTAACAGCTAGAGTAGCACACAGCACTTGAGTGCACTCTTCACTCCCCAGTTGTGTGATTTAAGCCAGCCTCATGCAGGAAGAGAGAGAGGAGAAAATGGCAAGAACTTGTTGATCCTTGATAGTGTGAGCACCACTACTTGAATCACACAGGCATTGAAAAGAGCAACAAACATCCATTTAAGGTTGCAGAACCCCAAAACACAAAAATCTCTTGTGTTAAGGCTGTGCTTTTGCTTGGTGGGATTTCAACAACTTTTCACTCAACTGAATGTTTTAACTTACTAAAAAAAAATATATATATACTTATACAAAAGTAGCTAAGTCTTCTCTGTAAAACCACAACAAGATTTAACACATGGCAGGGATAAGAATCCGTTCCCTTTTCTGCTGGCAAAGAACACCACCACTTCTAAACATAGCGACGTCATATTTTCTTACCCTCACAATTTCCTTTTCACTTTCACTTCTCATTCAAGGAAGCTGAAATGTCAACTCTTTTTCCTCGTTTCCCTACTCTGTAATTCTACACGGTTCTTCTAGAAATTGTAAGCAGTCACCCTCTTGCAAGCCCTTCTACTCCCGGGTGAATCAAACAGGTCTCTTGCAAAGGTGACGCTTTCAGAGCTTGGTGTGTGAAACTAAACAAATACTTGTGTGACTTTGGCTTACACGTGGGGAATTCATATCTACATCTACCAAAGGGGCACCCAATTAGTCATGGGTGTGTGAAGAGAACTGATTTGTGCATACATACTGCTTGTGCCTGAGTATAAACTGTACACTATTTTGATTTCTGCATGTGAGTGGAATAGAATTCTTTGCTCTCTTAGGAACTAAGCAATATTTTAATTTGCAAGAAGTTATAGATATAGTCATGTCTTTCTGTTAAGCAGTGGGTCCTCATATACACAGCCTGTTTAATGCATTCTTTATGTGTTTAGTGTGATTTAAAGACTGTATTTTGTTCTTTGTTTGTATCTTTATGAGGCTTTTGACTCTCAGTGACTTAGCAATTAGCAGCACTGATTTAAGACATTCACATCTTCCACCTGACTGCTCCTGTTGCCCCTCTGAAGATTCCTGACCTGGAAGACTGGAAGAAGGGAAGGTGTTTCCACCCTGGGCTTTTCCCAAGTAAAAGCTGTTTTCAGAGCACAAACTCACCTTTTCCAGGAATTTAAAATCCTCTGACAGGCCTTGCAGCATTGGCACAACATTTCCTCCTCAGGCAGTGATGGAAATCTGGGGTAAAAGGAGTGGACAAGGAGTAAGGCAACAAGATCCTTTAAAACATCGCAATTTGGTTCACTGAAAGACCTTTCTTTGTGTCTCCTTTGGGAGAGTATAGCTACCCCTTTAGTCTGCCCACCACCCAGAGGGTTCAACACTCCACCTTTTCATGTCCAGCACTCCCATAGAATGCATTTTTGCACATGGTGGAGTTTCAGAACGCTTCAGATCTTTGAAGTGTTTTCCAAAGATCAACATCATTATAGTATTAACTTTATGGTCTTATGGCTGGTTTACCGCTCCCACCTTTCCCCATAATAAATTTCCCTCAGCACAATTTAAATGCAGGGCAGCAGCAGTGCTTTTTGATGGCATGCTTGATCCTGCTGCTTAAGCACGCTCTCACTCCAGTGAGGGTTCCTTTTTGTAGTTTGTAATTATGTGCTGAAAATAAACTAACATGGTATTTGACTCCCTTTATGCATTTGAGTTGGATACTGCAGCAAGCTTTGAAGAAAACCCACAGGTTTGCAGCTCCACTCATTCGTGACATCATGAAATAAACTTTTATGTTCCCAGATCAGCACTGAGCTCTCTCTGATGGGTACTCATATAACACAAGGACTTCTAGGGGTAATTATATTGAAAAAAAGAATACTGCTACTCTTCTCACTTCATCTGACTTTGTTAAGATGTTCTGCAGCTTTATATTGTGTTATTGTTTGTCATTCAAAGCTTTTAACAACTATGTAAAGCCTTTGACCTTTACACTTATTTCTCAGTGTGCCATTTAGTTTTTGTTGGGAACATTCAAACTGAATGAATGTAACATTAATTTGTGTTCTGACTGAATGATTCCTTAACTCTTTTTTCTTTTTTTCTCCTTTTTAAGGTAAAAAAGTCACAACCCAGCCTACAACTTTTGAGCCTGTGACATCTCTGCAAACTGACAGTGTGAAATCGTCACCTGCTAAAGTTACTCTCAAACCTCCTGTCTTTGAGACTTCGATTACTGAAGTGCCTGTCACCCAAACAGAGGCCCCTTCTTGGGAGGAAACAACCCCAGAGGCTGAGGAAGATACAGAAATTACTACTGAATTGGCTGAGGAAAAAAGGGAGATGGAGGTGCTTATGGAGAATGTTCAGTTAACCACCCTTCTACCTCAGACTGTCACAGATGGTGAAATAAGCACTTACCATACACTGGGAAGGACTGAATATGATGTTACCCCCACGCTAACAGACAGCACATCTGCAGCTTTGGAGCTGGACCACACTTACTCTGAAGCAGAACTGCCCGAGGAACAAGGTAGGTCTGAAAGCACTGAGGACGCTTTCTTGACCTCTATAATTTTTCAGGATAGCACAGCTGTAGATAAGAGTTCCACTGGTTTTTGGGAAGACACTGACATGGGAGATACACAAAAACACGATGCTGATAATCAGACTGAACAAATAGAAGTGGGTCCTGTGATGACAGCTACAGATAGCTTGTTACTGACTTCCCAGAGAGAGTCTCCTAGGACAGGGACTTCAGTTTCACTAACAAAAGAGAATGTGTATCATGGTGCCCACTCAACACGAGAACCCACAGAAAAGTCAATGGAGGCAAAATCTGACAAGAAACTCACAACGGTTGTAATCCCTAAAGCTTTGCTCACTGATCAGTACGATCTTACTGCAGAGGGGGAGGGCAGTGACAGCACGTACACCGTTGTGCCTGGCAGAGTTTCTGGCATGGCTACTGGTAGTGTCCCAGAATCAGAAGAGCCTGCTGCATCAGAGACACTGTTAGATAAGCACGCAGTGACCACTAGACAATTTTCTACAGCAAACGAGTCAACACCATTCATTAAATTTAGTTCTGCGACGGTGTTTGATAGTGAGGCATCAGCCCAAGGAAGCAGAGAGGACCTGAGAGATGTGCAGCCTACCATGCCATCTGGAATACCTGTATCCTTTTCTGTATCAACTGTTGGTCTAACAGAATCTGAGGCCATTGCTGTCTCAGGAAGCACTGATTCCCCACCAAGCTCTGCAGAAAGCACCACCTCTGCTATCCCCTCCTCTCAGCAGACGGAAGCATCCGCTGTTTCAGAGGAGCAGGAAAAAACAAAGGAGCCAGAAACAAGACCAGTGGATGTTAAGATACCTCATGCCACAGCCACCATCCCTCCTTGTGCTGCAGCAGAGTCTGAGGGATGTTCTGCAAGGGAGAAGTTCACAGAGACTCCTCCAGCCCTGGAAACGTGGCTGCCAACAGATGAATATCAGGGGTACCTGACAGAGGAGTCATCCCATACTGAGGGAGTGCTTGAGTTAACTACAGAGGAGAGTATCTCTGGAATGGAGCCTACATCCTCTCCAGGGCAGATTGCAGAATATACAATGCACACAGGAGCTCCAGTTTCAGCAGTCACGGATGAAACTGAGACAAGCGTGGAGCCAGGGGAGACCACGAGTGATGAAGACGTGGTATCAACTGATTTTGATCTGAGTAGAGATACTACAGGTGCCTCCCACACAAGCAGCTCTTTCAATTTGGAAATGACCACAGTATCCAAAACACCAGTGGAAGAAAGTAATGCAACAATAGGGTCCTTTAGCTCCTCAAGTGTTATTGTATTGCCAAGTGCAATGCCCACAGTTGTGGATGTAACTGAACGTGAAGGAGATGAAACATCAGGGACAGAGGGAACTATTATATTTGCAGATGTAACAAAGGTAGATACTGCAGTCCCACAGAAAGAACATGATGCTTCCCTAGTTCCAGTTACTGTAGAGAGTGAGGTCACTAGAGATATGCCAGTTACTGATCAGACTCCTTTTGATGGTGTCTTTCATACAGAAGCAACAGAAACAACTGCAAAACACAGGGAGGTGTTCCCAGAGGAACTCTCCACGAAAGATCAAGGAAAGGAACCACGAACTGCCACAGAGTCGACCTTATCTGTGACATCTGTCCCAGCGCATGAACGAAGGACAGCACCAGGACCTGAGTCATCTCACACACCTGTGCAGGAGAAGCAGGATGAGACAGGTTCTGCTTATGCGGAGACATACCCAGCAACAGAAGTACCAGTGCCTGCAGTGGAGCTCACAGACCATGGAGGCATTCTGGGACCTGATGAGACCAGCACCAGGACCTTGCACCTCACAGTGACTCCAAGAGCTGAAACTGCTACTGGGCAAGACCAGGAGGTCACTGAGGTGATGCCTGTGACAGCTGGTACCCAGGAAAGCCAAGGAACCCCCACCGGGGAAGAAGACGGGGATGCAGTGACCTGGGAACCTGTGCTGCCCCCCCATAAGGTGCCAACAGGCCATTCCACTGTGGAAAGCATCACTCATCTGACTTTGGGAGCTTCTCCAAGCCAAACCATGGAAGGTTCAGGAATTACTGAGGAACCTGAAGAAATTAAGCCAGCTGTATTTGTGGCTAATACAACAGATAAGGCAACAATCCCCATTGGTGTAACACCTTCCATTAGTGCAGTAGACAAAACTCAGCCTACATCGGCAACCAAGCCTTTTGTGACTCAAAAGTCTCCCCGCATCATCCCTGAGGAAGAAGAGGAGGTAACAAGCCATGACATCATCGTAATTGATGAGTCTGTTTCTCCCAGTAAAGCCACTGCTGATGAGGATCTGACAGGGAAGACGTCGGAGCCAGAGATCGATAAGGAATATTTCACAGCATCCACTGCCACGGCAGTGGCACGACCCACTGAACCACCCAAAGTGGAGGAGGCCACAGAGGCTTTGCAACCTCAGGAAGCGTCTCCTTCTACTTTACACCCCGATAATGACATAAGAATGTATGTTATTCAAATCACAGGCAATGACACAGGTAAGATTTTGCCTTTTAGACCTACAGTCCACCAGAATGGACAGTTTATCATAACAAACAGGTGTCCTTTAGGATATACTGGAGGTGTTTCTTGGATCACTGACGGATGCAAAGTACCAGTTTTATCTAGACAGCAACTCACTCAATATTGGTAGGTCTATTTTCCTATCCAATAAAAACCCCTCAGAAATGTATTATATATATACTTTGCGGTAAGATTAATTTCTATGTAAGAATGATTATGCAACTGTTGTATTTCCTCTTAAAAGTCATCATAGCTATAGTCCAGTTTTCTTATTTAATGTTGCCAAGTCACTGATTTAACTTCAGCTATCTGTGAAACAAGCATTTTAATTTCACAGCTTCCATTCCATGCATTACTAGTCCTAAATGAAGCACTAGATTATTTTAACATTCCATTAGTCTGTAGCAATTAACAATGCCATGTACAGTGGAGTCAGCTAAAAAATGGCTAAAGCAGTCTACTGCCTCCTGTGATTTGGAGGAATGGTTTATTTTGTGTTTTTGTAGCATACAATAATATTTTTTAAAATCCGTTTTAGAGAATATGTGATGCAAATTGACCTAATTTTTAACTCTGCAACATTTTTTAACTGATGGTTCTGTACATGTGTATGTAGCTTCAATTCCATGGGTATCCAGAACAGAAACTTCTAAAGTAGCAAAGAACTGTTGGGTTTTATGATGAATATGTCTTCATAATGCAATAGCTGAAGACTGTGCAATTTTGCATTAAGGAAGCCTGTCAACTTACTATTATTTAAGGATGTCTTGGTAAAACCTTATTTTTTAAAGTGAAATGTAAAAGAACTGACAAGCAGGGCAAAGCACAGAATGTTGCTAGGTTCAATGTTGTATTCTGTTTAATTCTTTTGTAGTTGCATAGTAATTGTTTTATTTTTTGAAGGAACACGGTAAAAATGGAATTTATGTCTTATACACCTTAACCACATGCATTGCTTATGAATGGTTGTGTAAGAAACTCTTTTCTCACTGGTTCTCAGACATAACATCCGTATCTCTGAAGGAGTCATCCTGCAGAATCCATAATTTGTGAGAGTCTTTTGGATGGTTTTGTCAGGTTTGTGCTTGCTAGAGATACATTCAAAAATCAAAAGTCAGTAGTGGTTCTGTTGAGATGTGCCATATCCTTGTTTGAGTTTTCATACAGTGGTTTTATATCTTTATTCACTTTATGCTTTTTACGCCTCTTATACTTACAAGTTGTAAATCTGCACAAGTTATATCAACAGTAGCTTAGTATTCTGCTTCAGAAAATGATAGTTCTGTTGTCTTAGCATTTAAATGCTCCTTTTGGTTCTGTGGTATATTATCATTGTTTTGTCTGAAACTTTATGTGTTACCAGTTTCTTGGGAGTCTCCATTTAATGAGACAAGTCCAGTAAGTCAGAGCAGAAGGGGAACTTCTGAAGACTAGAGTTAAGCCACATATTAAATACTTTTGTACCTGTGATTTGATTAATTTGACTTAAAAAATGAATAGTTGGACTGTGTAGTAGTTAGTGTCAAACTTTTGAGTTACAACACATTTTATTGCAAAAGGGAGAATGGGTTGTGGTGGGTAGCTGCGTATTCTGGGTGGATGGAGGGATGTAGGATGGTTTGGAAGGGTGTGGATGTAAGATTTCTCTGTATATACATTAAGGAGAGTATTATTTTTACATCTCTCTCTTCCCC
>VWZF01001531.1:2761-50152 GCA_013396755.1 Sclerurus mexicanus | reverse complement strand
GTGTGTACTGTGATTCATTAAATCAGGATTTAGTTCAAACTGCATTATCTAAAGGACAGTGGTTCAATGTGTAGATGCTCTTCATAGCTACTCTTGCTTTCCCTTGGGTGATCAGGTCTTTAGGACAAACTTTCTCCAGGATTTGCCTTCTTCATCTTCACAAACTTTAAAAGCTGTGTGTGCATTTCCAACCTATATATGTGCTTATGTGTGAGGGTCTTTATAAGCAGAGTTTAAGTTCTACATCCTTAAAAAATCTCACTTTAAGAATTACTTAGTCTGTGAGCATAGAAAAAACATTTATATTTTCTTGAAATATTATTAAATTCTCAATATGGCAGTATCAGTACTCTCTTTAAACACAGAGAACTTCATCATGTATCTAGTGCAATGTTAAAAAGGAGTTTTCTTTATTTTTCAGTTTTCAGACCTCATCAGTGGGAATTCCACCATTTATATATCCACAGACAAAAGGCACCCTCTCCCTACTTACTTATCACAACTTGAGTTAGAGCGGCCAAAGATTTATTCTGAGTATTTGGATTGGTGATTTCCTTTATTCCTACAGAAATGAAAGACTGCTTCTGAAAAATCTTGTCAAGCTCATTTTCACTTCATTGTTCCTCAGTCCATAAACTTTTCTTTGTGCTGAAAGAAATGTGTATAGGAGGTGATGAAGAGGAGCAAATTTGGCAAATATTACTAATACATGCCTTTCACTAGGACATAGTTTAACTTCTTATTCTATCACTCTGTGTTTGGGAATTGATCCTCAGTCATAAGGAACTACATAAACTGCACCTCTGTCTGTCTATTCTCAGCTGAATGGGAACTAGAAATACAGTTTTCATCATTACTTCTCTAGTGATCTAGGAAGGTTTTTCCTCCTGTGACATGTTTTCAAGGTAATAGAGAATTCTTGAATAAAATTAATTAGTGACTGCTGTATGCAAAGGCCTTCATGAGTCGAGTCCAAAAGTGCCTTCTAAGAGAAGACAGCTTGCTTACCAAAGCCCTTTAAAACCCAAATAATAATAAAATTAATAATAAATTAAAATAAATAATAACATAAATAATAAAATGCAATAATAATAATGAGAGGTTTGCAGTATAGATAACATTGTCTATGAGCACATACAATATTTTCACTTTTGTGTATGCACAAGTCCTGGAACTATTTATAGGATTAATTTCCCCCTTCTTTCTCTACCTCTTTGTTATTCAGCCTTTGCCAGGAGTGACAGTTTCACAGTGGAGAGGGCTCAGCAGAAATTCAGCACTACATTTAGTTTCCTATCAGCACACCTCACTCAATTGCAGTAAAAACTTGCTGTTACACTAAGACAGCTGAATATTGCTCTCTGCAGCCGTGTTTGCCATCTGCAGCTCAGGCACAACAATATTTAAGTGCTCCATGGAGGTGCTATTAGGCTTTGTTAGTTAGGAGCAGTAATTTATAATCCATGTGGGAGAGAAGGGTCACAGTAAATGGGTGGATTTGTGAGAGTTGCAGACCTTTCCAGCAGTTCCCAGCAAGCAGGACAGAGTGTATCCCGTGGAGAACAGGGGTCCCTTTGCCCTTGGTGTGTGTCCCACCTCCTGTGGAGTGTGGTGGGGGCAGCACTGGGGCAGGTGAGTTCACCTGTGGCTGTGCACAGGTAGAAGGAGAAGCAGGAGGGATTTCTTGTGCCTTTCTTCTCATTCTCAAGCCCTCCCTAAACTGGCACCAGCTTCAGTGGAGCACTTTGAAGTCCTTGGCTGGAATGTACTGCCAATGTATGAAATGTGTTATGGATGTATGGAATGTGGGGGATATATTATTCTTCCTTAATTGTTGTAGACTCAAGCTGAATTTGTAAGATGTCAAGCATTGACTGGGTTAAATTGATTTAAATATAGTGACAAGGACATTCATCTGTCTTAGATGCACATCCCCTTAAATATGAAGTAGTTCAATATTGAACTCAAAGTTGATTTTAAATATTTTCATTTCTTTAATACATTAAGCCCTTAACATTTATTAGACTTGAAGAAGTTTCTGCCAGAGGACCTCTTTTCTTATCCAAGAAGTAAATAACTACACTCTTAGCCTTCAGAATGCATGCTTGCAATCAATGAAAACTTTCATAAAGGAAGTTTCAGTTACTCTTAGATAAAAAAGAAAAAAAATACCCTGGAAACAAATAATTTGGAGGCCTGGTGGAAGGTCAAGCTCATTAGCTTAAATTCTGGAAAATGCCTTCAAGTGCTGATAAGAAAGAACACACAGCTGAATAGATTAAGCTGCTTATTTGTGTAAGAATACAGCAGTTTTCACTGAGGAAAATGTATTGTGCAAACAGTCCATGCACTTCCATGTGGGCAAGCGTGAGGCAGGTGCACAAATTAATGAGGGTAATAGGACATGCTTTTTTCTGACAGCACATGGGCAGATCTAGGGCAGGTGTTTCAATCAATGGGGAAAATATATCTGTACACGGGGAAACGTCCCTTTTTCGTTTTACAAAAAGGACCACGCCACATGGTGCATAATGGAAGGAGCTTGGGAATTTCATCTGCTTGAGTGGAAGGAGAGGCTGTTCCCTCGGGACTGTGACTGTGTTGTGAGAGTGAGAAAGCAAAATAGCCCTGCACTGTGAGGTGGTACCACATGGACAGCTTTCCATGGCATCAGATGGGGCAGAGGAGTTTGCTTCTCACTGTGAGGATGCATAACTTGTGCCCTGATGAGTCCTCATTGCTCCAGTGTGTTGTAATGGTGCGGGCTGGTGCTGGTGCTGGAAGGTATTGGGTTAGCAGCTGGGAAAAAACAAAACAAAACACCAAACCCCAAACCTGAAGGAACTTTCCAGCTCATAAAGCTTTTATGAGCTGAAAAATGCTTGTGGGGGTGTTGTTTAACAGTGGTTGAGGGGATGCTGGAAACATAACTCCTGTCTGTATCAGGAGTAATTTGCACACCTGCATTTTTTGGAGACGTTTAAAAGTCTTTGCTTAGTGAATGTGTTTCAAAGTGCTTATTGGACCCTGAGACTCATACCAGCTCTGTCTGGTTTCTTGTCCCCTCCAGCTTTGAAGAGAGTGAAATTGCAGGAGCTTGTGCTTTGTAGATGTGGAATTTTATGGAAAGAGGTTACAAACCTTTGTGTTTCAACATGTAATTCTCTGACATGCATATTTCTGTCTTAGCAGTGTGAGAGAGCATGTGAAATTTGAATGAAATGCAGAATGGTAATGAGTCATAGTCATAAACCTTAACAAAGAAGGCAGAATAGAGTCTTTTCAGGTCCATCTTAGGCCTTGCCTTAAAATTCATTTAATCCTGTTGTCTTCACAGCTCCTTCTGGAGGGCTGTCAAAGACCGTCATGCCTCTCTTTAAGCCTGATTCTAATATCTAGCCTGAATTGCTTCTTGGCCAGTTTATACCCGTGTTTATTCTTGCCAGCATTGTTTTTAGCTTGAATAGGTCTTTATTCTTCCTGACACTTATCCCTTGATACTTTTATTTCTCTGTTCAGTCATAGAGAATAACCATGTCCCCTTTTTCAGCCCTCATTTTGCTCATTTCTGAGGGTTGGATGTGTGCGTGGGAGAGTGGGAACGCACTGGTACCATGCTGGGAGCAAAGATGCTGGCTCTGTCCTGCAGGCTGTGGGTGTTGGGATGGCCAGAGTAGATGAGGGTGTGAAGGGACAGGAGCAGCATGACTCAAAATGCCATTTCCAGGCAGCACCTCACTTGTAACAGAGACAACTCAAAGCTCGCAGCATGTATCTGTCTGCACACGTACCCACATTGTTCTCTTTTAAATTATTTTATTTATGCCCCCTGGCAAATAATCTATCTGGACACTGTTCTTTGTAGTATACACACATGTGCTAGCTGTGCAGTTTTTGGTGTACCTTTAAAAAAGTACATGCATCAAGTGCTGTGCTAGAGAGACTTCTGCTGAAGGAGACGAGACTTTGTGTTTTTTTTGAAGAAATCACCATTTCTTTTTCCTCAAATGAAGAGCATATGCTACTGAAAACCTATTGTTTATTCACAGGACCTGTTTCAAATCAAGGTTTGTTGTAAGGAAAGATGCTGTAGGCTGACCTGAATTCATTTCTGGTGGGATGTTGCAGCAATAGTAAAAGTGGCCTCACGTGGGCTGAACCAATTTCCCATCTTATTAAACATAAAATCTCCTGTTTGTTTAATGGAGGGCTGGGCTTGTCTCCTTATGAACTGTAATGTTCCAATGCTCATTTCCAAATGAAACAGGTTTGTCAGCATCCAATAGGCACTGAAGTAATTTTCATGTCCTGAATGACCAAACTCTCTGTGTTCCTCACAAGACCTGGCGCAGAGACAGCCACGTTCTTCTTGTTGTGTCTCGAGTAACTGAAGTGTTAAACTCTAAATAATGTGGCCAGATCCTGATATCATCTTCCCCAGTGTAATTACACCATAGTAATTCCAATGAGGTGATTTAGAGCAGAGTTGTTATGGGGATGTGGGGATAGTAGGTATCAGACCATCTTTATAACACTTAGAGCTTCTGGATCATTGTTTAATTAGGTGATTATTTTTGTTTAGAACCTTTTTAAGTTGCATGTTCAACCCAGACTGGTAGACCTATTTAATTAAATCAGCTGGAATTTTTCTGTATATTCTGTTTTTCAGAATACCTGTTTTTCCACTAGTTGTGTGGAGGGCTTTTTAAAATAGGTTATACACCATCTCCTATAAATCTTATTTAAAATGTAACAGCAATGACACCCTGTATGAAAGCAAGGCTTAATAAAGTAATTTTAATAAATTCAAGCTTTTTGTACACTTCCCCTTTTTCCAAAACAAAGGAAAAGGGACAAAAAAACCCCAGCCCCATATCCAACAGAGCTTAAACTTGATACTTAGAAAGTTTCACAAGGAGCTAAGACTGAATGAATACGTGATCTTCAGGCCACTATTGCTGGCTCTTCCTAAAGTCTTATTATAGAACAATAATTTCTTTTTCCACATTCCTTTCTAGACCTCCATAGATACAAGGAGCAGTGTCCTCACATTAAATACTGTTCAGAGGATGCCTACACATTCCCTGCTGTTTTTGCATTGTATCCAAGGAAACGTCTCAGATCTAGACATAGGGATTACACATTTCTAGCTTTCTTATAGCTCTTTGTCTATTCATGGGAGAAATGAAGGAATTTTATTCATAGGTACAATGTAGTTTTTCATACTTCTGTTGTGAAGAACAGGAATCCTTTTAGAAGTTTTGTTTGCATGTGGAGAAAGCCTCAGGAAATCCTAATGCAGAAAAGATGAGCTGTCTTTTGCATGGTGATAAAATATGAATTAATTTTTTTTAAAGAAAATGGTTTTCTGCACCAAAGTTTTCTGAATGTATCCAGACTGTAACTTTCTGAGTATGTAGTTTTCAGTGGTCCTTTTTTTTTTGCAGTTGTTCATTGCACCTTTTAGATTTACTGATTGAATTAATCCCTTGCTAATCCAGCTAGTCTTTTTTCTATCTCCCTCTTTTTGGAGTGCTTAGGTGATAAATTTGATCAATGATATTCAAAATGTCCAGTGGTGTCTTTCAGGATACTGGTGAATTTTTTTCCTTTCACAAGTGAGGATGTGACCAAAGTGGCTGATGCGTGTTTTGTGTTGCCTTTGGGAACATGTCACTGAAGTTATCGTTCTTTTTCTGTGGAGTAATTCATATCTCTTTTGAACTGCTCAGTGAATTAGGACTTTTCTGACCAGCCTTATATTACTATTTTTGCTTAAATGAGGAGAATTCAGTATGAAAACATTCTACTTCCTGAGGAGCAGTTGGGATTTTATTCCTGGTCAGGAGGGATCTTATCTTCCAGTAGTCCATGAAGCTGCACTTCATTAGGTTTTTGACACTCAGCATTAGCTTGAAAGCTGCATAAGAAACTTTAATTTTTAACATTAAACCATAATCTTGGATTTCTCACGCAATACCTCATCAAACAAGAGTTCCATAGTCTCAGTGGGAGTTTTTTTGGCATCAGGAAAAGAATTTCCACATATTTGATGGGGGTTTTTTGGCCAAAATAGCAACAAAGAATATGCCTATATATACAAAGAGTAGCATAAGGATTTTTGACCATGTTTTACTGTGGGATTTTGTCTAAACCATTTTTTTCTTTCTTGGAAGTAAAGATTAAAATTATTCTGGGGTTACTTATATATTTACTACTCCAGCTTGTAGTGAGTTCCATTGATATGTTCAGTTAAATATTAAGCATTGAAAGCAAAATTCATGAGTCCTTTGGAAATGCTGTGCACATTTGGTCCAACAGACAGGCAAGGATTAACCCAAAATGTTACTCAAACCTGCATTTGTTCACACTTTAACTGAATTATTTGACTTCTTGGCCTACACCTATTTCCTCAGTCTACTCTGCCCACATACAGAGCCTGTCAGGTGTGACCTCATGTGGTCATATCACCATGTTGGTACAGGATGGAGTTTGTCCTAATGGGTTTATAGTCAAAAATACGTCCCACTCTGCTGATTTTTAATGGTGCACTGATCTTACTACAGCAAGGCATCTATTTTCAGCTGTAATTGATTGAAAACCTTTGTTCCCAAATAATGTCCAACAAAAATGTCTTTTAAAAGAAAACCCCTCAAGTGTTTGTAAAACCAAATAAATATTTTTCCAAAACAAATATTCTGGTTTTGCCAAGGGAAAAAAAAAAAACAAAACCAAACCAAAACAACAACAAAAAAACCCCAAAATCAAAATCCAAAAAACCCCACAACAGCAAAAAACTCCCCCTCAGATATAAAAAGTTCTGTTTTTAAAAGAAAATATGGTGTGATTATATGGTTAAAAAGAAGCTCATGTTCTATATGTGTTATATGAAATAGTATCTGAAAGAGACTCATACTTGTGTCATTCCATCTGCAGCAGTGGGGCTTTTACAGCCATATGATGGTTTAACTCATAATCTGGTTTATCCCTTGGCTGCTTTGGTTGTTTAATACCCAAAGCAATTTCATTTCCCAAGCCCTATCACTAAATTTTAAGAAAAATTCAGCTTTTTTTTTTCAAGAGATCAAGGGTTGATGCTAATAATATTCCATTAAAATTATAATTATTGAGTCTACTCTGTGTCTTCTGGGTAATATTTGAAAAGCAGAAGACTCATATCTATGTGCAAAAATCCACCTGCCATGTATGTCAATATTCATGTATGCAATCACTCTATATATTCTTGAATACATATTTGCACTTAAGATGTCACGAAGATTCTGTAGTAACTTGAGTTATCACTGCCACTGCTGTGGCAACTCAAGTCACTTTGCACAACCAGTGGGGTCTAGGACAAGGGTGAGTTGACCCACAATGGTCTTTTCCATCAAAGCTTTAGTTGCATTTCCATGAAGAAAAATGGAGCTTAAAAAACCAGATTTGCCATGACAAAATGATTGTAGTTTCCCTTGCCTTGTCTTGCCTTGCTGTCCCTCTCCTTCTCTCCCATGAAATCAAGGCTGACGTAATTCAGTCAGTGATCCCAAAAGTTCTTCCTGTAGAGTTGGACTTCCCTCTGCACACACCCAGACACACCAGCTAATTCAAATACCATGTGACTGCACGGTCTGGCTCCCTGCTGTATTTGGCATTTCATCTGGAGGAAAATGACTTATTGCATGCCAGTTGTTTGGGTTTGGGTTGTTTAGCCCTGCAGAGCTTTGGAGTTGTCTTCTCTGTGGGCAGTAAGTGACATGTTGCCCTTGGAAGGATGCTCGTGTCCAGGAGTGCTCAGGAGGAGGCTGGAGTGTCGCTTTGTTAGTGACACATTGCAGCAGAGTGGGAATAACCATCCTTGGAATAATGCATGACAAATATTCAGGCACTGCCCAGGGAACCGACTCCTGCCCTTGCCGGGGCTCAGCCTTGACCACTGCAATTTTTAACAACTTGACATTTTACTCAGCCTGATTTTTTCTTAACAACCTAACTGCTGTGTGGGGCGGGAGGAGGAGGAACGAAGGCAGCAACGAGGCTGAGGGAAACAACAGGGATTGCCAGGAGGCTTCATGATATGCTTTTATAATAGAACAGTTCCTTTGTTTCTGACATGGTTTCTGCATCATCATGTCTATTACTTTAACGTTTGGCAGGGGTGTGTGAGCACAGCCACGGAGCCCAGAGCCCTGTGAAGAAAACAGATTTCCACCCCAGCAACATCCACTTTCCACAGGTGCCTCTGGCCATAGCCAAAGACTCCATCAGGATGGAGCCTGGGGGACTGGTGTGGCTGTAAAAAGGCTGCAGTTTAGGAACGTGCCAGGAATTGACGCTCAGGTTTCCAGCAGGGCTGTATTTTGCATGGAAACACCCAAATACGGTGAAGCAGACAACTGGATAAGTTGAATTTCAGTAGTCAAGGGTTGACCACCCACCTTGAATTACTCTCAACTCCTACCCAGCCAGCTGTGCAAAAATCACTCTTTACAATGACTTTCTTCCAGAATTCTACTTAAGTCACTGAGATTTTTACGAAAGGTAAATTCATATCTACCTATTTGTCTATCATCTATCTATCTATCTATCTATCTATCTATCTATCTATCTATCTATCTATCTATCTATCTATCTATCTATCTATCTATCTATCTATGTAGCTTATCTAGCTATCTAGCTATCATCTCCAAAATATGATCGTCTCTTTTGACTCTCAGAGGGACAACAAAACATTTTGACAAAATTTAGAAGGTAAAAAAACCCCAATCCAAACCCCAAACCATTGAAACCTGCCCTACATCCTTAAGCAGCTGTAAAGGGAGCCAAAGTTAACAAAAGTTTTAGGAATACATACCCAGCTGGGAAACATTTTAAGGTGAACTAAATAAAACCTTTTGTTTATTTAGACTGAGTAGTAATCAAGAACTGGATTTTACTAGACCTCATCATATATACTAGTCATGTTAACGTGAGGTAGAAGGATTAAAAGTATCAAAAATTTAATTATTTCTGGACCTTTCTTCGTTGTTTTTCTTTGGGGTTTTTTTGTTGTTTTTTTTTTGTATGTTTGTTTTGGTTTTTTTTGTTAACTTACGTGTATGTAATAGTAGCCATGTTTTTTTAACGCCTTAGACCAGCTCCTTGGCAGTATTCCCACCTTTTCCTGAAGGGGAGATGGGGTATGCCTGGAGCACTGTTGCACTTTGACTGTGCTTAGGTAGCTTAATGATACTACAAGATGGCACAAGTCAGAGGAATTGCATGTACCAAAGGCTGACACTCAGAATTCTGCTTCAGCAGGAAATGTCTATATTTCAAAATCTTATTTCTTTTGAAATCAGATGAAAAGAACAATATTTAAAAAGAAATTCTTTTTCTGTGAAACAAAGCAGCCCAGAAGATGTTATCAGATTGTTTTATTTCTGTAAAATTGATTTTTTCTGTTCCAATTCAATGTAATGTTTTAAGAGGGAAAACCCCCCACTAAATATGAAGGCTTTAAAATTTATATTTGTGTGTATGTGTGTGTGTGTGTGTGTGTGGCACAGCAAGTCAAATCACTTTTTTACCTCCTCAGTGTGCCTTTAAAACAAAATATATTCAACAAGACTGACGCATTCCTGTGGAATTGGTTGAAAGTTTGGTTTTTTGGTTTTTATTTGCTGGAAGAATTTCCGCAAACCACAGTCATAAAATTGCTTGAGTCCACCCAGACTCCAAATCTGGTCCCTGGCAGAGCTGAGTTCAGGGGAGTCAGTGTATGACATAAAGTTGTGAGGCTTCACTGGGCTTTCAGAGGGTTTAAACAAAACATTTTGACTCTTCTGCTTTGAGGATTCCTCAGTTTTTTCTGGGTAAAGCATCACCTGTTGGATGGATTTTAGGTGTGCTCTTGTGGTGGGTCACCTTTGCATACCTAACTGGAGCATCCCACAGATGTGCAGGGACTTTGAAATGGAACGTTAAAACCATTTGCATGTCTTTAATGGATATTTTCATAAAATCACAGACTCACAGAATAGGTTGGAAGGACCTTAAAGATCATCCCATCCCACCCTCTGCCATGGGCAGGGACACCTTCTTCCAGCCCAGGTTGCTCCAAGCCCCGTCCAACCTGGCCTTGGACACTCCCAGGGATCCCGGGGCAGCCACAGCTTCTCTGCCCAACCTGTGCCAGTGTCTCACAGACAACAATTTCCTTCCCAATATCCCATCTAAGCCTACTCTCTGTCAGTGGGAAGCCATTCCCCCTTGTCCTGTCCCTCCTTCCCTTCTCAATGGTCTCTCTCCATCTTTCTTGGAGCCCCTTCAGGTCCTGCAAGGCCACAGTGAGGTTCCCCCAAAGCTTCTCCCCTCCAGACTGGACAATCCCAGCTCTCCCAGCCTTTCCTCCCAGCAGAGCTGCTCCAGCCTCTGATCAGCCTGGACTTGCTCCAACAATAATATTAATTGTATTTAAGTCTTAATTCACCTTTATATAATTCTACTGAAGCCAAACCAAAAAAATTCTGATTACCAAGTGTAGGAAATAATTTGACTTAATGCAAGCTATTTTGATTTTTTCGTGCAAACCTGTCTTGTGGTTATGGGCTCTTGGTAGTGAATATTATGGATTTTGTGATGGTGTCACATTATGCAATGCAATACTTTCGAAACAGGCAGTTTAAAATGGTCTTGGTCTTCTTTTTAAAATATTTTTTCTTTTCTTTTTTTTTTCCTTCTTCTTGTTTCCTTTTTTTTTCTATTTAGGTCTATTCTAATCAAAATATAAGGCCTGATTTGTAGTCCACAGAGCATGTTGTGACCCTTTCTGTGAACTTCATTGGTTTATCAGACCTCTGGTCCTTCTGTAAAACACTGAACTCTACTACAACTCAAAAACAACTCAGAATGTTGTTGCTCTGAAGCAATAAACAAACTGCAGGAATCTGCAGGTGAAATTCTGTTACCTGCACAATGCCAGGTTAGGTGTTAACAGCTCTGTTTTGAATGAGAACTTCACAAACCCATGCTAAATCCTTGTCTCCTGAATGAAATATTTTGGATTTTGAAAGTCTGGAAAACATCAGAGGATGATTTCTATGTAATTCCATGCAAATTCTTCCTTAGCCTCTTATCTGATGGCTTTTAAGAGAGAAAATGCTTTTTACTGCCTGCCCCCTCAAAAACAATCTTGGAGAAGCCCTTTATAGAGCATTAAAAGTCCTCTCAGGAGAAAATATTACCGCGTGTTACACATTTTTGGACGCGTGCAGGAGTTGGCTCCTGCATCAGTAGCAGAGAGGCAGCTTTTCTGTTTGATGCACGGGAAAACTGGTGTGGGTTTGGGACCAGTTGTGGCTGATTAGAGGAAGGGTTGTAATGAAAATTACTGCCACCTCAGCAGTGGCTCAGTGGTTCTTTGTAGCAGCAGGTTAAGAAGCATCCTGTAGCCAGAGGGATTTCCATTCCCTGCTCATAGCTGCTGTTGCTGAGATAGACGCCCATTCCATCCAGGTATTTTAAAGCATCTGGTCATAGTAAATGGATTAAGAAACAATCTGTGCTGCATGTACACTCATTCACCTATCCGTTCCGCCTCTATTTCAGTTCTTACCTCATCACTTTCCTCAAAAGAGGGGCTTTGCTGATAAATCTCCCTCAGGGTTTGTTTGGGTTGGCAGTCTGAGCTGACAACCCTGGGCTTTACTTTTTTTCAGCTACTAGTTTTTACTTTTCCTTTCTTGGAGTCAGAGTTACAACTTGAACAAGTTGAACAAGTGCCCCTTTTGGCTTGTTTGCTGTGATAATGTGTGAGCTATTGATAAACATATTTAGTAGCCAAACTCTTTTCCTTTAAAGTCCTAATCTCATCTCTTTTCAATAGTCTTTGGTCAGTGTATCTTCACCTGCAGCTGGAATGGGCATGAAATAAAGAGGGGCAAAATATGTCAGCTACAACTAGACATTGTAAAACTAATTCAAGTGTTCGTGTTCCTGCCCTCAGGATCTAACAAAAAAAATAGATTTTCC
The DNA here is from genome assembly GCA_013396755.1 of Sclerurus mexicanus. NCBI lineage: Eukaryota > Metazoa > Chordata > Aves > Passeriformes > Furnariidae > Sclerurus > Sclerurus mexicanus. The sequence goes on along the minus strand of VWZF01001531.1, from coordinate 38,143 downwards.
CCTCCTGTATTCATATGTTATGGTGGGTTTTTATCCCAGTGTCTTATCTATACTCAGAGACAAGGATGTATGCTCTCTGAACCACAGTATTATGTAGATTATTTGCCACCTCTGGAGTTTAAGAGCATTTTTCATAGCTCTTAACCCTAAGCATCAGGAACTTGAATGCTATCACTGAAAAATCAGACCTGTAGGAAGGAAAAAAAGTTATAATTAAAAAAATTAATCAATTGCATTCTTTACTATCTTCCTAAAAGCTGAGAAAAAAATTACAAAAAACCCAAAGACACTTATTATTTAATGAAAGAGCCTCCTGAAAGTTTATTATCAGAATATCATACCTTTAGCTAAGGTTCTTTTATGTGGATCTTTGTGGCATGTGAGATCTTGAAAAAGCTAACAAAGTAAAAGCAAAGTCTGATAGAGATCTCTGCATATGTAAGAATTTGTATATGTCTTCTAGGTGAATTTGGAACAGATGTTGCTCACTAAATTTATTACCTACCATAAATGACTTTGCGTGAGTCAGTAATTTGAGGGACTTCCAGGTGTGCATTGCTGCAAAAACACTGCACTGCTGGTCAGAACTTGTTAGCCACGGTACCCTCCTACAAACTGTAGCCTATCCAGCCCTGTCCAGGCTTCATAATTTACTCTTTTTTTAATGTACAGTTCTGTGCAAAAGCGTGCTGCAGGCTTTGTCAGACTTCACTGCTGAGTCTGAATCATAATTAATCTTTATGGCACACTAGTCCATATACCACGTTATTTATATCTGACCCTTCTTAAGCTGTGCACACAGTACAAGGTACCTTTCTTGCCCATGCACACTTCTGTGTGTAGTTTTTCTGGTGAGTGCAGTTATTTCTTAGTAAATTTACTGAGAATCAGAAACTCTCAGAGCTCCATGGCAGCTTTGCCTTGGCATCCTTGCCATCCTTCTTTCACTTATTGAATTCCCATGCTTTTCCCCCCACAGTTTCTAAAGGAAGGTGTTCAGTTCTGTATTGTTTAGAGTTTTTACTTCTATGAAAATGTGTTTTCTCAATATGACTGGTGTTGCTGTTTGCTAGATCTGTGGATTCTGAAAGCAGTGTTATTACACATGTTTCTCAAAGTCATACTGCCAGTCTTGAACAGAATACCAAATACTTGCTTTTCACAGAGATCTGGGGAAGCTCAAATAAATAACTGCAGAAAATTTATTTTTCTGTGGCATCAGGCATCTTTTATAATAATTTCTAATTTACTGGAGGAAGAAATTCTCCCTTTGCAAGCATTGCATAAAATAACTCCCAACAAGCACAGGTGAGGGAGAGAGAAGAAATCTACACTCTGTAGTGATCTAACAGAGCTGTCATAGCACAAAGTAAACACCAGGTTTCACTGGGACAACGTAGAATGGCCAGGCAGAAATGAGATTAAAAACAGCCTTTATTTTGTAGTACTGGGAGTGCTGAGCTTGGTGCTGTACAAATGGAACATTGTAGTTGAAATAAACAACACTGAAGGTGATTTATTCCCTGTATTCTTCAGCTGGAGATTTAGCAAAGCTGAGACTCGGTAATACTTCATGAGTTTAGCTGTAAACACAGCGTGAGATATTAGAACATTAATTCTCAATGGAGTTGCAATGACCTTTCCAAAACCAAGTTGCCGTCAATTTGCACACACAAAGCAGCCCGAGCCAAGGAATCACAAGCCTTTCACAGTGTTCTGTGTCAGTTTAATGTGATTTAATACATTCTTTTCCAGAATTATCACCTGATGGTTCTTTCTCTGAGGACTCAGTAGTCATAGGGGTTAAGTGATCTTCATAGGTAGGGCAATTACTTCAAAACAGTGAAGTACTTTGCCTCAGGTTCTCATTGTTTTACTTCTTGTAAATAATTTTAATGGGGAAGATTTGCTTTAAAAGTTAGCTCTGTCATATTCTGCAAATACATTTTAGGGATCTATCATTGCTGACAGCATAGTAAGGCAGGAGTCCCATTAACTGGTTCAGATCCTTTCCTGGCAGATGTGGACAAAGTCCCACTGGCTGTATTGTACCAGTAAAAAGTAATATTTCTTTGGACAAATTGATTATAAACATAGTTTCAGAAGAAAGAAACACTCATGGATCAAGATTTCAGCACAAGGTTTCCAATTTCGAGTCAATTGACTAAGCTTGAAATATGGCTTTCTTTTAGCTGAGTCTGTTGTACACTTTTTGTTTGTTTGTTTGTTTGTTAGTTTTGCTTTGTTTTAATGAGGGTAGCATCTATTGTCTGGAACAGAAGGTTTGCAGTAACATTTGTGCTGAATAGGCAAGTTTAAAAAGTCTCTGTGCAGTTTGGGATTGTAAATCTTAGAAGAATTCATGAAGCTTTCTGCAGCTAAAATCCTGCCTTCACAGGTCTTCTTTCCTCCTCCTTTTCTTCTTGGCCGGCTAGAGAGAAAATTGAGCTGTTTGCAACCTGTGGAAGTGTGAAAATAATTCGTAGTGACTGGTAACCAGAAGAAAATTACTGGACTTTACTCATGTTACTCTCTGAGTGGTGATTGACTTTTCAGTCTGTGATATCTTTTCTCTTATTTGTTTGATAATGCTTTACAATTCCAAATAGCAACAGCTGTGTAAAGCAAGACTTTATTCTCTGATCTAGGGTCCAAATCTAATGAATAGAGCAATTGCTGTAGTTTTTATGTTGTTCCTAGTAATCTGAGTTACTCTGCAGTAAGGAACAGTGGAGATGCAGAGGGGTCTGTATTCTACATGTCTTATCTCATTTTAGACTTTGCTTTGCTTAGCTTTGTCTAAGTTCAGCTTTTGGTAAAGGTCAGCTAGTGTCTAAATCCATGGAAGCAGTTGCAACAGGTTGGTGTAAAAAATGGGTTTTGTCTTGTCCATTTCTCCTCTCTGCTTAACAGGACAAGGTAACTCAGGTGTGGGTTTGGGACCAAACACACGTGACAATCGACAGCACTAAATAGTCAATGTCTTCAATATGTAGAAAGGCTTCAACTAGAAACTCACACACCATGGCAGAGTTTAACTTTGTGTAAACAGAAGAACACACTGAATTTACAATGACTTGTTTAATTTTGATTTTTGGTTTTTTTTGGTTGGTTGGTTGGTTTTGTTTTTTTTTTCCTCCAATGGGTTGCTTGTGCTTGATGTGTCTGCTGCAATGCACAACCATTGCTGTCACTCAGGGATTATGAAAAGCTCTCTTTTTTTTGCAGATCATCCGGTGAATGAATTTTTGGATATCTTCAATCGCCACATGCTTCCCCATGCAATAGATGAAACCCACATTGATGCAGAGTCAGCTCAGACTGAACCCTGTACTTCAGACTCTGTGCAGGAGTCGTCTGAATTTTTAATATTGGATCCTTTCTTTCCAAACTATATAGAGTTTGAAGAAGAGGAAGACTGTGAAAATACTACTGATGTTACAACTCCTCCAGCTTTGCAGTTCATCAATGGGAAGCAGCAGGTTACTAGTGCCCCTAAGAGCACAAAAGCTGAGGAAGCCAGAAGTGACCAAATTGAAAGCGTTGCACATTCCAAAAATGTAACCTTTGCTCAAATCAATGAAACAAACACATTTATAATTAGTGAATCTGAAGCTTCTGGTACTATGCAACCAAGCAAAGCTGGAGAAGTGGTAGGGGCATTTGAAGTTACTCAACCAACAGCAGATGTTGCAATGTTAGAGTCTGTCTATAGTGGGGAGTCAGAAGTTGTCACAACAGATAAATCAATAGCCATTACATCTTCATATGAGCATTCTCTGCAAAACAATAAAGAGACCGTAACATGGCATGGAAACGAGGAGAGCTCTACTAAAGGTACCAAAAACTTGCTTTTGGCCACTAGTGAGTCTTCTGGAGATGGCTCCACGGAGTCTGATCCATCCACTCCTGTCTTAGAAGTTGCGACAATGTCGAGACAGGAAGATGATGAAAAAAATTCTGGTGTAACTTCTGCTCCTGATGCATTTACTGTGGAAAGTTCTGCTGTAACTGCTTCTCTGGATGCAGTTTTTATTCCTGCTACAGCAGACAAAGGTGTGACTGACCTTATTTCAGAAGAGGCAACCCCTACTCCAGGAGATCATTATAAATCCACTGCTAAACTTAATGCAAATTCCCCTGTTGAAAATATTCTGGAAACAAGCAATACAGCAAAGCCTGAGATGAGTGCTGCTTCTTTTATGGTTTTGGAAGGCTCTGGAGATGAAAAAGAGAGCATCACTGCAACAACAGGGGAAATAGCAGTAACAGAAACACTCTCAATGCAGGATGTTTCTTTGGGCTCTGGCACAGTACTGCCAACAGAAGTTTCTGTAGCTGCTTCAGAAATCACCTCTGCTTTGCCCAGGCTTATAACTACTCCTTATTCTGCTCTTGATCAAAGTCCTGAAGTACCTGTTGCCACCAACTCTGTGTCTGAGTTTCTTACGGAAAAAGTAGTAGCCAGCTCTCTTGTAACTGAAAAGAATATTGATGATGAAAAAGAAACACAGACCACTGCTGACTCAGGTCACCAAAATTCAGCTACTGCTGCAGAGGGAAATTTGGAGTTGAATGAATTTGTGAGCACTACAAGTGAGGTCAGAACTGTAAGTCAGGAGCCCACCTCACTCAGAAAAACAGTACCAGGCACCACAAGTTCTGAAGTCAAAAAGGTCACCACCATTCCTCTCTTGAGAGAGAAGAAGTTTTTTATAAATGAAGGATCAGCAGAAGAACCAGCAGACATATTTTCAGGGGGTCCCACAAGAAAAGTGGTAAGTACTGACTCCCCATTTTTTGATCCAGGTTCTGGAGACATAGACCTTATCATTGAGTCTGCTACTTTGACTTCAGCTCCATTAAGGCCTGTCACTGAAACACACACTGAAAAGCATGAAGGAAGGGTTTACAGCACAGATGATGCTTTGCTGCAGTATGCAACAACAGAGTATGAAATACATGCGAGAACAGGTGAATCTGCAGTAACAATTCCAAGTACTGGGTCAGATGATTTCACAGAGGGGTCTGGAGTAGCAAGTGAGATGTCCCTGGATATGTTTAGTACAAGAAACCCAGGAGAAGAAAACATGGAAACAGAACCAACCTACACAGCTCCTTCTGATGTAAAATCCAGTTCTATAAAGGAGGTAATGCCTCATAATGCACCAGGAATTAAAATGGAAGGCTCAGAAACAGGTGAGGTCACACCATCTCCAGAATCAGTGGTTAGTAACAACCCTCACGATGATATGGTGGCACATGGTACTGGGAGTGTAAAAGCAGTAGCTGAATCTACAGAAAGCAAAAATGCCAAAGTTGGGTCTTCAACTGTCTCACTGGGCAAGATTCTCCTGATTGAGCATGGCTCTGGAGAAGACTTCAAAGGCGACAGCAGCACCACAACACTTATGTCTAATGGACCTACTGAAAAAATACTTGGGGGTGAGTTCTCACTTACTGATCTGGGATCTGGAGAACCAGACACACCCTTTGGATCATTTGCAAAAACGGAAGTTTCCCCTACTGGGAGTCCAGAGACATGGGACAAACATGACAGAAATGCTGTCAGCACGTCATCTGTGGATCTTGCCCTCACTACTGACCCTGAGGAGCTAGTCACAAGTCCTGGACATGAGGTGACCACTGTGGGAACTGGAACTGACTTGAGAATGGAAGACAAAACCACTGATGGACTGACAGTGAGAGCTTTCTCTACGAGGATTCCTTTGGTGGAAGATATATATTCTGGGGAAGGCAGGCTGAGGGAAATTCCTCCAAAACCTACGGAATCTTCTGAAGAAAAAACAGCAACAGACCCATTCTTTAAAAGCGCACAGGCTACCCATGAACCTCTGGGATTTTCAAATGTTCCAACTGTCAGTCCTTATTCAGAAGAAAAGGAATCAGAAACAGAACCTGTTCAGAAAGTACTTTTGCCATTTAATGATGACAGAGTGACTGAGCCTGTAAGGACTGAAAGGAAATACATAAGCTCTCCAGTTACAGATATGGAGCAAGAGGAGGAGCTGGCACAAAAAACTTTCCCTACAAAAGATGTTCCCAGAACATTCCTGACACCTAAGGAGGAAATTCTGCCAAACAATGAGTTTATTGCTGATCCATTATTTTCAGGACAGGCATCAGGAGATGACCTTGATGTAATTCCTTCTGTAGTGCCAATGGTTGTCAAAGAAATCAAAAGTACCTTAAGTCCTCCAGCTTATCATCCTGCAAACACAGGATCTGAACTTTCAACTATCAAGACACAAGACTTTCAAAGAGGAAGCACTCAAGCAAATACTGAGTTTAATGAAGAAGTTACAAGTGCTGTGACTGAGCTGCTCTCAGAAACTGGAGACCAATTCCCCACCTCTGTGTTCCCCAGTGCACCAGCTTTAGCAGAAGTCACCTCCAAGAGCTTCATCTCTAAAGAGATGGAAGAGATGACCCACTATTTTGTTGCAAATGAAGAACCTCACAATAAGGAAAGTAACTATGGGAGAGAAGAAAACGAAACAAATAGAACAACACCTACTTCTAAAGCAGTTTCTCGAGAGGAAACTTCACATTTTCTGATTAAGGGTGGTGTAACTCCTGTGTCTGTTGTACTGAATGGAATTCCCAGTCCCCAAACAGAGGAGTCTTTTGTAATACCAACAGGAAAAATGCCAGGCAGAGTATTACCTGAAAGCTCTGGGGAAGGATCTGGCTGGGTTGGTGTTTCGGATTCATCTTCTCCTGATATGTTTACTCGTTTGTCAATACCCCCTGTATCAAAAGTAGAGCTAAATGCTTCAACCAATGCTTCTGGGCATGTTTATTCCAATGTTCTCACCACAGAGGCACCCATACATGGGTCACAGACTGTGATCACAGAACTAGCATCCCTTTTTACAGAAGAAACAGAGATCGTGGCAAATCCATCTCCTGTTCATCCAAAGGCAGCTACATCAGAAGAACTGACAAGTGATACTGGGATATATGAGAAAATTATCCCCATGATTGATGATAAAAGAAGCATTATATTGAATGTTTCTGTTTATGGTGATATTACTCTAATTGAAGAAAGATTTCAAATCCCATCAGAAAAAACAACTATTATAGACATGGATCACTCAAAATCAATGCCTGAAGATATAATAAGTGTGCAGACAATGCCAAATCCTGTTACACAGTCAACATATGGCAATGATGATGATAGCATGACACCTGAAGGGGAGAAATATGATTCAACACCTAAATTTTCCATAGCCACAGAGAAGACACTTGAATCTGGTGATAGTCTTTCTTTGACTACTTCCAGTCCACCAGGTAGAGAATCAGTAACAGCTGGGCACAGACTAGAATCAGGTGACACGGATTTGGGTTCAGGGGATGCCATTAATTTTGCAACAGAAACTCTCACCACTGCTGAACTCTCTGAACTGGGCATTTTCCTTCCTACAGTGCCATCTCTGGCAAGCCCTCAGGTGCCTCATGGGTCTAAACATGTTGTAACCACCACCGCCAGCACAGAAGACATCTACGAGCCAAATACTTCAGCAAACAATCAAGTAATAGCAGATCAAAGTGAAACAATCTCTGTCTCTGGCTTTTCTGGAATGGGCCAAGAAGAACTGGCTGATAATCAGCATGTAGTTCATTCTCTTACACCGGTTTTAGCTACTAAGCCAGAAGAGGCTGTGACAACTGACATGCATGAGTTGAGCATTGTCACTACACAGCGTGCGTCCCAGCTGACGACTGTGTCACCCAGCAAAAATGCAAAAAATCATACCGTGGTATACACAAACACAAAGTCAGCATCAGTAGATTATGAGGAAACAGGCTCTGAAAGTTTTCATTCTGTTCCTCCAGCTCCTACATCCTTAGTGACTGTTCACTTAGTTAATGGAGTGTCTGAGTATCCTGAGGTAATCATTCCAAGTACACCATCGTCATCAAAGGGTTCAGGCCAGCCCAGTCATTCATCAGATGGAGCCTTCAAAGAGGTTAGTTCGGATATTGCAGCGACATATAAACCCCCCACTACAGACCTTCTGGACACAACAGAGTCTTCTCTGCTGGAGCTCTCTCCCAAGTCTCTTCCAGAGAGCACAACTATGGAAAGTACTTCTCACTTCGGTAGGCTTGTAACAGGCAGGACAGAGGAGAGAGAAACCCCTGTAACTGATTTCCCTGTTGAGGAAGATTCTACAGTTTCTGGAGATTCTCCATCAATACATGTCTCGCCTACTGCTTTTCTGAATTTTGGAGAAAGAGCAAGCACAGATGTTTCAAAAGTTAGCACAGCAAAGGTTGAAGCTTCCTCAGTGAAAGTGAGTAATCCCCATCAAGAAGAAGACAGGAGTACTGAGAGAGAGAACCCCTGGCTCGTTTTCACACCAGATTCATCCAACAGCATTGAAAATGAAGGATTTAAACCTGACCAGGAGGCAGTTACAATGCTGACCTCGCCTTCCCAACTCCCGGATGGAAGCACAGAAACATCCTCAGCTTTGTTCGGTCAAGGGGAGGTCACAACAATTTTTTCTAACATTGCAACACACAGCACTGCCCCTGCAAACAGTCCATACCAAAACGAGCAGTCGACAGTAAGCTCTGAGGAGCCAAACACTGTTGAAGTTGTAACCTCGTCCTTTTCCCTTCCGGAAGTCACTAATGGATCAGATTTCGTGATTGGCACCAGTGTGGGTTCAGTTGAAGGCACAGCAGTGCAAATCCCAGGTAACTCCCCAAATACAATTGATCACTGTGTTGTGTGTGTTGTGGTACTGGTAAAAGTGTTGGCTGAGCTCTGGTGGGAGGTATAGCCACCAGAGCACCCTGTGAAATCACAGCAGCCCTCCGGACCCTCCGGCTGTGCGGTCAGCGTGGGTGCAACCCCAGCAGAGTGGAGGAGGAGGAGGATGATGAGGATGGGGGTACCCAGACTCAAGCCCAGTGACTCTTCATGAGCATTTGCATCGTGGAGCTCTGGATTGGACTTGAGGTAACCCGCCAGTTCTAAAAGACAGGAAGGTAACACTGGTTGTGGTAGGGAATACAGCTGCAATTATTCAATTTTCCAACTTCCAACAGAAAACTTTGTCTGACAGCTCTTCTGTGTTAGTGTGGTGACAGTATGCACACAATTGGGTTGTTCTTAACATCTGGTAGTTGACTTAAAATGCAACTCTAGTGCACATTTTAGGATCAGAATTTTCTATAAAAATGAGCTTCTATTAACCTACAAGATGACTTTCCACACAGGAGAGAATCAAGACCTTGTTTTCAACCTGTCTGTAGCTTTAACTGGTTGATAAAGTGTCTGCCTCTTAAAAATTACAGGTCTTTTTATTAGATGTCATTTGCCACAGAATTTTGTTTTCCATGATGGTTATTAGGCACCATTTCACCAAACACAGGGATGATGCAGGCAGGGCCTCTATGAGTAGTGACACTTCATATTTAATCCAGATACAGCCGAGGAAAGAACTGGATTAATTTTATAGAGTTCTCTATTATTTTTCCCCAAAGCATCCAGGTAGCTGTCAATTTGAAAATGTTTACTGGGAAAACACCCTGTCTGGAGGAGGACAAACAGATGGCAAACACGCAATAAACACCATAAGGTGCTTAACACAGCCCTACATTTGTGACTTTTAGTGAAGCAATCCTAAAACAAGCACCCTGCTGTATGGATGAGCAGATCCTTTTCAAAACCTCCAGAGTGAAAACCCTAAGTGCTTAATTGCAATCCCAAACTTCTGTACGTAGGAGTTTCTTCTGGAGGCTTTCAGCTGCACCTTCTGCATTCCCACGACAAGACAGGGAAGTTGGTACTTTAAGAAGACTTTGAATTTCCAATTTGCAAGGGTAAAATAGATGTTATTTACCTTTTTTTTCTTTTTAATTAACCATAGTCAGATTATTTTTTTTAAGAAGCAATCAAAAATCTAAATTTTTCTTATTTCTCTGGTTTACAGAACTCTCTTACACATTTTGTAAGTTTTCAAACCCAGGGCTTTTTTTTTTTTTTTTTTTTTAATAACCCAGAGGGACTGTCCTCACAATTTCCTTCTAACTCTGAGAAGCTAATACTCAGAAATGGTTTAGTGTGTGCTGTTTGTATGAGTGAGTGCTCCTAGGCATGAAATCAGATGCAAATACCTAAGTATCCAAACTCGGTGGAAATAAACACCACTGGAAGGCATAAAGCTCTTCAAGGAAAAGCTATTTAAATGATAACTCCTGTAACAACTGACGATTTCACAGCAGGTAAGCTTTTATCTTAATGTTTAGTTCAGTTACAAATGTATTGAGTATCTTTGTGTTCTTTAAATGTATTTTTAAGAAAGACTTTGTGGTCATTGATTGATTAAATACAAGGAAGGGAAACAGCAGCAGCCAGTCAGTATGTTCTGTGTACCCTGTCATTCTACATAAACTAACCCTGTTCAAAAGAAAAACATTTTCCATTCATTTCGCATATGTTTAACTGTTTTCAGCTATAATTAATTGTCATGTCATGCAAACTAAATCATTAGAGTATCATGACTGCCAAATACAGTGCAAATTGCTGTGGAAAAAACATAATTCTAAAAATAATTTGTATTGGTTCTTAATAAATGCCATTTTGTTGTTAAAGTTGAAAAATAGTGATGCCTGAAGACAAGCTTTACTGTTTTACAAAACTATCTTATTTTCCAGTGCCAATAGTTTCTGTAACTACAGTAAAGCTGCACCATCAATGCAGCAGTGAAGATTTTTTTCTTCCAAAAACTGAAAATGTGCTATTTCCTTGAAACTGCAGAGTCAAATCCATTTTTCTACCTGTTTAACAGGCCAAGATCCCTGCAAGAGCAGCCCCTGCCTCAATGGTGGCACCTGTTACCCTCGTGGTTCCTTCTACATCTGCACCTGCCTGCCAGGTTTCAGTGGAGAGCAGTGTGAATTAGGTAAGCTGAAGCCATTCAGGTACTGATTAAGCCAAGTATAAACTTTTCCTACACGACCTCTGCACAACTGGTGGGTTTTGAGGTTGAAGAGCAAAAGGACATTTGAAAAATTCTGCAGTGAAGCCTGAAGAGCAGTGAAATAGAGGAGGTCCACTCTTTTCTCTCTCCTCATAAAGTGCACTGATATGTGCATGCACAGAGTTTAAGAGAGCCATAAGTGAACTGCAGGATCTAAAACTCAGAACACTAAATTAAAAAATACACCAAATAAAACAAAATAAGCATTAATATTTGGGACAGTTCTCTAAGAGGTTTTCATAATTACTTGGAAGGCTGGTAAAATAAACTAATCCTTAATATGACTGGGAAGCTAAGCACAGAATGCCAACCTCATGTATTTTCCCAGGAAATTGTAAGTGTTATGATAATCCTATGCATATTTGGTATAAGTTAGTATTTTGGTAACAATTCTAGCTGAGGACCTCTTCAAGCTGCCTGTGACATCTGTGTGCTCCTGCTGTGACTGTGGATTTCAAGAGACTCCCTTGTATAGTTCAGAATAACCAGCTTTTCCTTCCATAAATCTAGCCAAAATATGGTAAAAGTGGTATGTTGGCTGTTCAGTGTAGAGATGGTTTAGCCTGATGAAAAGCTGTAGGTTTCATTCCCTGATAAATTTGTCTGTTATACAGTTGCCTGCCAAATTGGAAAGCAAAGAAAAAGAAAACATGATTAAATGAGTTTAATTCATCAAATACACCTTGGGAGAAAAAAAACACTGAAGAAATCACTGGAGCATAATTGTCATGATTGCTGTGGTTTTATGTTCTGAAAGACAGCACAAATCTGTGTTTTGTGTGTGATAGAAAAGATATTTAATGTTTTTCTCTGCTTTCCTAGCTCATACTGATGAGTTTGCTAGTTTACTAGTGGGCTGTTGCTGATAGACATCATGTTTCAGATGCTGCATCTTAAATCTTTCTTTTTCTCAAAGAATGTGGCATCTGCTGGTTGCAAACCAGAGGTCAGAAGTAATTATTATAAAGGAGTAATCTGTCCACTTTTTGTCCCTTGGCACTCTTAGGGGCTTATTAAAGTTGTAGTGGGACACTCCACAAACCATTGACATGTAGAAATGTGTTTTATGGTGCCTGAGAAAGGAAACCTCTGCATTTTTAGCCCCTGTATTCAGGGATATTCTGGATATAAAGCCTAAAACCTTACCTTGAGAACTTTCCAAATGACTGGAACGAGTAAGGCCTAGCATAAAATTTGAACAGAGTATATTTTAAAATAGAAATATTTCTTAAAAAGCCTTCCACACAATGCAGCAATCATTCCTAGTTGTTGTCAGCTGGTTTGTAGATATGTCTGACTTCTGTCTTGTATTTCAATGAGAGAATCACTACCAGCAGTTCACTTTGGACTGAGATGTTTGCAAAATCTGCATTGAAGTTTAAGGTGTGGCTTTTCCAGGGAAACAGAACTCTTTACAAAACATCATATGATCTTTATAAAAAGACATGCTAGCTTATAACCTGTGCAAATACATGCATAAAATAATTATATGAAAAGAATTAGTGCTCCAGTTTAAATGATGAAGACAAGGTATTTTAGCCTTGGAAGAATGGGGGACAGAAATGTTATTTGTTTACTATGCAAGACCATGAGTTCTACTATCTGACTGGTCATTTAGTGAAATTGTCTTTATGATGCTTTGTCCTTATCTTGATAAGATTAGACAAGGACGAAATGGGAAATGCAAACAAATAAGAAGCCAGGGCCTGCTGCTTTGCAGGCTGAAATTAGCAGTCATTTGATGCTACTAGATAAGATTTCCACTATTTTAGTTTTATGGAGATATTTGGGGTCCCTGGTTCTTAGTGAGAGGTTTTGTGCCATGGTCACATACACAAGTCAGATTTTCCACCACGCTGCATGTGTTCCTTGTCTCTCATCTACACAGTGTCCACTTGGATCTTGTGCAATGCCTCATTCCCCTGGGCTGAACTGGTCCCAGCCACCAGTGTGACTAAGGCTGAAGAGCATTTCCCTTCTAGGAGCTGGGTGGATTACAAAACCAATCTTATCTTTGTGTTGCAGATGTCGATGAGTGCCAGTCCAACCCCTGCAGGAACGGAGCCACGTGCATTGACGGCCTCAACACCTTCACCTGCTTGTGCCTGCCCAGCTACGTCGGTGCTCTCTGTGAGCAAGGTAAGGTGTGTTCTTTAACCTGTGGTGGCAGAGGTCATCCTTTTCCATTTCAACACCCTCCTGGAGTAACTAGGCAAAGATTCCTATAATTGAGGAGATGGAAGAAACTGTCAAAAACCTATGGAAGACCCTCAGTGATGAGGAGGTCTTCTAATTTTTGAATAGGTTAGAATCCCATGACTTGTGGCTCAGGATTTTTTCCTTTAAGGTTGCATCTTACATTTGGCAGATGGATCAGAGGAAACTCTACCCACCTGCTAACCTGACTGCAAGTCACAATCCTGTGTGCCAAATATAAACTGATGTACTGGCCAATTTCTGTGTCAAAACAACAAAAGCTGTACAGTTTTCAGGTGGCTCCAAGCCTGCTTGCTTACATTGGCTTGCAAACTGCTGGAAAGACAGATAGCAAGCTCCTCTTGTGACTGTAGTGATGCTTATGGGATAACGAGTGGGAGAACAGTTACTTTCTGATTGAGTTTCTGTCTTAAAAAATTGCATTGTGAAAGACATATCAGAACCCATCACCTCTAATAAGCATCAGTCAAGTAGGAATAGTCTACTGAATAAGGAAAATTATATATTCGTCCACTGGGAGCCATAGTTTTGACAAATTTATCCTGGAGTTTTCAAAATTACTTGTTCTGTGATTAGTTTAGCAAAAGTAGGTGCAGGATTATAATTATAAGGAAGTTGTAAAAGGCTTTCTAACCTGGACAACTGAAATAGGGTTAATTACCCAAGTCTTCTGTAACTCTTAGAGAATTGCTTGCAAGATTTACAAGAAACATTGCAATATTTACAGGAAACATTTGTAGTGCAAGATGCTCACTCAATATGTAGGAGGAGGGATTGGGCAGCAAAATCTGCTCTGTCAATATAATTAATGAAGGCATTTCCGGGGGAAAAAGAAATGGTGTATTAAAGAGTACTTGCTAAAGCTTAAGAAAATATTTTTTTTCTTTTTCGTCATCTAAATTGTTTTGGTCACAGGTGACTGAACCAAACCTTTGGATTTGTTTAATTAATATTGTGTATTTTCATGTTTGTTTCTCAGCTTCAGCAAAGAGTGGTTTGCAAATTCTTCCAGCTCAACCAGTAGAGATTTGTTAGTTAGAGCTGAAAAATCTCAAAGCTGACCAGCACTTGTCAAGGTTTAACCTTTTCAGTATTCTGGCTAAACTTGTGACTTGAGAGGGCTTTCTGCATCTTCTGCCCCAAATTATAAATTGACAGAGTTTTCACACCAAAAGAAATAAATGTTCTCATTCCCTGCCTCCTCCTCTTCATTCCAGCAAATCCACAGCAGTGAGTGGCTCTGAGTACCATGGTAGCTTTAAGCTCCTTTTTATGACCAACCTGAGAGTGCATTTTTAGGTGGTTAATGGGAACATTTCCTAGTTTGTCAATCAGAACCAGAGCTGTGCTCTCTCAGCTTTGGAATTTAAATTTCCTCCACTTAAAGTCCCGCAGTGGTTTGGGACTTGGGAAAAGGTTTTAGTGCCAAATTTCCACTCCACCAGACAAAATAAAACTGTGTTGGCAATTCAGACATGGTTGTCTGGCAAGCAGGCTTTATTTCAAGGCACCAGTCCTGACCTCACTAGATTTAAAGACTAGCCAGGACGACAGAACGCGTTACCTCGGTGCCACAGGAAAGGTGGAGCTCAGCACATTGAGATTGTATTTCATTACTCCTTTTTTTTTTTGTTTTCATCCCCTCCAAATACACTATTCATTTTAGAAAGCTTCAAATAAAAAAGTCTAAGCTGAAGGGCTTTCTTAGGCACATTCAAATTCAAAATGCCATGGGACGGAAAGGGAGCAGCGAGCATGGATTGCCACTGGAAGTGAGGCTGAAGGAGATAACTCCATTACATCTACACTCACTGGTGCAGAAAGAAACTCAGAGCTCAAAATTCTACCCAGATGCCCCCATGAGACTGCCCAAGACTCAGGGATCTTCAGGTCAGGGGTCATGCCTGTGTCAGCGTTTGGAGGGGATGTGACCAGAGGACAGCAGAGCTGGAGTTAGAGGAACCTTCTGGGTGATCCAGTCTGGGTGAGGGAAATCAGTCCTGAGACTCAGGGAGATGGAACTGGCTCCCTGACAGCCCTTTTTCTTGCCAGGTGGAAACAGTTCAGCAATCCAAGCCCAGGAACATCTTCCTGAGGAGAACTAAAGCTGTCCGGTGTTAGAAATAGAGCAGCTGAGGGTGTTCACTTTTAAACTAGATTGTTAGCTCAGTGAGACAGCATCACTTCTGGTTCAGGTGAGATTAAAAGTGAGGGAAGAACCTCTCCTAGATAATGCTGTCTTTTGCCCACCACCTGTGTCTTTTCAAAGCACATTCTGCATGATGCTGACATTTGAACATCCCTTCTTAACATGAGTAGGTATCCCCAAAACACTTGTTTCAAAGGCTGACTGGAGAATACAGTAGATCTCAGTGAGTTTTATTCTGGGAGAGCCATCAGTCCTTCCACTGTCATCCCCCTGTGAAAAGCCCTTATGGCAGCTCTCAGTGTCCAGGGAAATGATAGAGACTTCCAATCTGAGCCTCAGTTTTAAGAATGAGTACTCTTTATGAGAACTGGATGAGCACCCCTATGGATTTTTCTCTTCCTTCCTTGGCTGGCTAGAGTTTCCTTTTTTTTTTTTCTCCCTTAGCTGTTCTAAGCAGCATCCACCTGCTCTCAAGAAAGGGTGTTTGTGCATTGAACTTGAGGTTTGGCTTCCTCAAAGCTGCATGGATGGACCTGTGTGCAAAAATGGCACACGTGTTTGTACAGGATGTGGCTCCTCAGGATAGTACACCCAGCTGTTCTCTTTCAGGTTCCAAAGACAAGCCAACTGGGGGTTTTTAATTATCAAATCAGGAACAATGTTTTTTTTGTAACTCAAGTTCATTGTTCCAGTGTCTGTGATTACTCCAGTCTCATTTAATTCAGCTTGTTCCCAGGGCTTGGTAGCTTGGGATTGAAGTAGTTGAGAAGGGCTCAGTGCGAAGATACTTTCTGAAAACAGATGGTCTCTTAATGATATCTTTCAGCTGAAAAGGGATTATTTTGAATATTTACCAGAAAAATGGGTTTCTCCTCAAGATGTGTGGGCTAATGGGCCTCTGGCATTTGCTCATTAGCTGAAGGCAGAGAGTCATAGATAAAATTCACAGCTGAGTAAGACTCTCATTATATTCTAGTACCTGTGTCAATCTTTATTTTCTTTAAGCCCCTCATGGTATTTCTTTAAAGACAAGGGACCTATTGTCAGCAGCTTATTGCAGCTATTGAAAAAGCAGTACTTATCTGTGTATTAAACCTACAGACAGCTCTTTTGTTTAATGCAGAGTTTAGAGATGTTGTAACACACGTACCATTGCAGTTACAGAGAGCAGTAAGCAACCCCTTGCCCACATCACCCAAACCCCCGCCAAATTGTCATAAATCTTAACGCTGGTCAGACGGGTTTCAAAACACCATAAATATGAGTGTTTCAGTCTTTCCATCACGTCCTGGAATAAGGTTACAGGAATATGTGATTGCCCCCCTGGCTGAGTGCACAATGAGCATGGAGTACTGCACTCTCTAAGTGCTTGCACCTTCTGTGCTCGCAGGTGATTGGGTCAGAAAATTTACAGCCACCTGCTATTAGGCTTTACTGGTTCAGTAAAGGCATTAAAAATTTATACCCATATGGAACCCTTACCTCTGTGTCACCCTTTCAGCTTGCTCCATCCAGTAAGTTACGCATATGAAGGACAAAGCACTGCAGGGATGAAACTGTCCCTGCATTTTTACTTGGGTGGTGTGTATTTTTCACCCTCTACCCTCCTGAATCTTCCTCTCCCTATTTGTTTTCCCCTTTTTCTCTTCAACCTCTCCTCTCAAAAAGCAAAAAATTAAAATAAGCAACAACAACATAAAAAACAAGTCAAAAACCCCTTAAAACCCTCACAAGAAACAAACCAGCCAACAAAAATGACCAAAAGCAAAAAACAAAAAAAACCCAATGACTCCCCCAACCCACACCAAAATAACCTTCTTTTCCCCCATCTGAAAACATTATGTCTTTTGTATCCATCAGTCCTGTCTTTTCCTGCTTTTCTAGATTTGTGCTACAAACAGGTGCAGAAGTTACTCAGCTTTTCCTTTCTGGAAGGCAATGTGCCATCTGGGATAGGAGAGAGGGGTTGTATGTGCCCTGCAGTGCATGCACCTCAACCAAGAGCACCTTGGTGGCTGTTTGGCACCTTCTATCTTAAGAAGAGAAGCTGTGCTATTTATTTATATCTCATTTTGTGATGACAGTCCTCTCAGGTTGTGTTTTCAAGCCTCTTTACCTCCTCTACCTGCCTTTCATCAGATCTTCTCTCAAATCTTCACTCCTTCCCTAGCAGAGGCCAGGGAGGGCTTGATTAGGATAGCCTGGAAATCCTCTCTGGCCACATTTTTCTCAACATGCAAAGCTCCTTGTTATTATCTGACTTGTTTTCTGTGGGATAAAGGAGTCCCTGAGCAAGATAAATACTAAAATCTTAAGTGCCTTCACAAAGGACATAGGACTGTTAAAGAAATGTCCTAGAAGGCCAAAGCAGACTACACTTTAAAATTACCTAGATACCAGAGATTAAAGCTGTATCTGTATCCTAAACCTCATGCAGAATACAAAGAGGGAAAAGATAAAACAACCTAATAATTTTGTAGTATAGATTACATTCCTTTTTTCATAACTGGGATTGCTCAAGGCACAAGCAGTTTTCTACAGTTCAACTTTCTGAAAACAGAAGGGAGATAATCAGTGTAAGCTTTATTATGCCTTTGCATTTGGTACATTTATGTCAGCACTGATGACTTTTGGGAAATTATTTTGGTACCAGACTCCTAAGACAATGACTGCTGTGTTATCAGTATCAGAGAAATTATGGTAAGCCTCTGTTGTGATACATTTGCACTTTTAAATCCAGTTACGTATATGTAAAGTCTAGTTTCTGTTACAGGGGATTTAAATTTTCTTTAGAAAATAGACACTTTTGTGCTTCAGGATGTGAATGGCCTCTTCCTGCTATGAATTAAGAATCTGCCTTGGGTTGTGAAAAATTGTTCTACAGTAGTGGTAGCAGTTCAAAGCTAAGTAATAACTTAGTGAAGGCATTTTCAGTCTTCTGTCCTTTTATATTCTGCAATATTTGGCTATTTGTGTACTAATGCAAAAAGACCCCCTTTGGCCAAAACTTGTTGTTTACCACTGACTATATTGACCTACTTAAAATAAGAAACCCAGTTTCATATCCAGGACACCTTTGTACCTTTGGAGAGGCCAGACAGTTGTTTTCAGATGCAGTTTTGTTCGGGGATTGATAAAACTTGGTGGGGAGTGTCAAATTCCTGTTGGGTGGGTGGGGTAGGGGAGGTCAGGCTTTGTGTTTCTGTCCTTCAGCATCCTGCCACCCTCAGGGTGAGATAGCTGTAATGGGCTGTGGCTGGAACAAGCTGTAATCTCGTGCTGAAGTGTCCCTTATGATGCCATTTCGCCTGTCATAGCTCAAAACTAACCATGTTTTCCCTTATTGTGTTTTCCCTTACTGTTTCTCCCACTCCTCCTTATGACTCTCTCTTATCACTGGCAAGTTGGTTGTTCCCGTCCCCAGGCACAGCTCAGACACAATCAGACATCACATTTGTTTGCTCACCTTATTAATGCTGATTTTTTTTTCTGTGATTCATTCCAGCTGAAGCAAATCTCGAAACAAAACTGTGTTGTTTCTTGCCGTCTATTCTGTTTACATCTGCCTAACCTTGAGAAAATAATTAACGCCAAACCCACAGGTTGTTCCTGTTCCAAGGCTCGAGTTTATTTCTCTTTAGATGAAAGGACCTGCTGGCTGCTGTGAACTTGTCTGTGATGCATTCTGATCAGCACCATGCCTCACAGAAGCACAGGCAATGCACAATGTCATTGCTTTGTATTTCAGCCTTACAACCTGCCTAAGAAGTTGACGCCTCAAGTTTTTTAAGTTAGAGTTTGCCAAGGAAGATGGGTTTTGGGGGAGGATTTAGGGGTGTAAGTTCAGAAAGGTTATATTGCAGCTTTGTATCTGGGGACTGAACAATCACAGTAATTTTCCTTCATATTATTTTCAGTTATCAGTTTCTTCCAAAGGTATTTCAGTACATTCACTCAAAGAACTATTTGCCCTTGCAAGTAAACATTCCCATCCACATATACAGGGTCAGAAAACTCAGATGAAATGTAGAATAACTGCAGTCCAACATCCAGGCATTTCATTCGTCCTGAGTTACAGATGAAGATGTTCTCCTGAGATTGCCCAGACAGAGCCCAATTCCATCACTGGAAACTCACAAAGTTTCTAGATGAATTTATACTCCCTAGATAAGTAGTATTCTTGCAGCTTGTACTGAGACTGGGTAAACAGAACCACCTGAAAATGAGGTCCCACGGGTGAGCGTTTGCTTTTGTGCTGCCTAAAGGGCATCTTTTCTCTCGGAGCCTTGCCCTACACAAAACCTACCAACTTCCACAAAACTCGTCGTGTTTGCGACCCACTGACAGAGATGTGGTTGGTTTGTTTGTCCCAGACACGGAGACCTGTGACTATGGCTGGCACAAGTTCCAGGGGCAGTGCTACAAGTACTTTGCCCACCGGCGCACGTGGGACACGGCGGAGAGGGAATGCCGGCTGCAGGGAGCACACCTGACCAGCATCCTGTCCCACGAGGAGCAGATCTTCGTCAACCGTACGTACCCCTGGGGCAACTCTGCCTGCAGCTCACGGAGGGTCTAAACACCTCATGGGGGGCTGAAGCTCCTCCTGAGGGACTCTCTGCCCCTCTGTGCTCTCTGTGAGCAGGGACAGCACTCAGGGAATGGCTGGAGCTGTGTTAGGGCAGGGTGAGGTTGGATCTCAGGGAAAGGTCCTTCCCCCAGAGGGTGGTGGGCACTGCCCAGGCTCCCCAGGGCAGTGGGCATGGCCCCAAGGCTGCCAGAGCTCCAGGAGGGTTTGGATGATGCTCTCAGGGACAGGGTGGGATTGTTGGGGTGTCTGTGCAGGGCCAGGGGTTGAACTTTGATGGTCCTTGGGGGTCCCTTCCAGCTCAGGAGATTCCATGACTCTCACCACTGAGGGTTCAGAGCCAGTGAAATACCCTCCTGACCACTCAGCTTTTACAACTGTATCTTAAGATATACTTTTAGAATGTTTAAAAGGCACACTCTGTGTTTTTAATGTTTGCTTCTGCAGTCAAACACAAGCTCCCTGTCACTATTAAGCTATTATTTGTTATGTAGAAAATATTTGTTTTGGTGGGAAGAAGACAGGAACTTTTGTTTTGCCACTGGAAATTTTTGAAACACTTCTTTCTGGAGGCTTAAGATGTTTTGTGTGCATGGTACCAGTGCCCATGCCACCATATATTGTATTAGTTAGGCATACAGAAATAGTTCCTCTGTGTTGTGTTGCACAATCTAGACAACACTGGTCACAGCCACACCAAAACAGGAAAATGTAGATTAGAAAACATTATTTTATTAATATTTTATTTTCTCTTTTCTTTTTTTTCCCTCCCCCTTTTATGTGCTTAGGTGAAAAACTAATTCTGTTTTCTTTGCTAGACACCATCACGAGTGAAGAGACAGGGCTGTTTAAAGCTGTTAGATGAGAATCTGCATTTTTATAGACATCCCAAATTAAAAAAAACTAACAAACCCCACAAAACTGACAAAGGGCCTGTAAAATGGTGGTTTGCATAATAAGTAGAAGAAACTTAAGAACAGGATGTCTGATTCATTCTGTGCAAATTATTTTCTTTGGTGAAATCTCTTCCATTTATGGGAAGGTTAATGAAAATACCCTTCTGGTTCCTTAGGTATTGGGCATGACTACCAGTGGATTGGCCTCAATGACAAGATGTTTGAGCGTGACTTCCGCTGGACTGATGGTAGCCCACTGGTAAGATGCCTTTGAAATTAAATCACTCATCCATTTCTTTTTGTGGTGGCTTATCAAATTCCCACCAGCAATGGGAGAAGTTGCATGCAGAAAATAAGAAGGAAAAAAAAAAAGCTGTCACCAAATATGGTCCCAAGCAAATAGCCAGTAAATTCACTTTGGGATAACTAATATGTTGTGGTTTAGTTCTAAAGTCTTGTTCTTGTTTCCTATTTTTGTGTGTGTGGGAAATCTTGAAGATTTCAAAGAGAAATACTCAAAAATGTGAGACAGTGGTAATTTGAGGGTCTCTGCTGGAGCTGGTTTGGGCTTTTCTGGCCTCACACAAGGGCACTTGTGGCAGATCTCATCGCCCATGTGTACGTGGAGCAGGATGCATTTTTTGGATGAGGGTCTGGTGTTCAAACTCTTGCATTTGCTGGGTCTGTGGAGTGCACAAGTGAGCCACTAAGTCCTGTTGGAGCCCATTCTGTATGACAGCTCTGCAGCTAGGATGGAGAAACAGCCATCCTTAGGTGGTTCAGGAGGCCTGCAACCAATAATTCACCCACAAGTTTTTAGGATGCTGTGGATAGCTCTTGCTGCCTTAAGAAGGAAAGTCAGCAGGAGAATAAAAGAGCTGAAGGAAGTGATCAAGCTCTTTCCAATTCAAAACTATCTCTTTTGTAGAAGGGACAGGTCATTTATTGCTGTTCAGCACCCACTGGAGAATACTACATTAAGAAAAAAACCCCAAATAGTTATGCTTATTATTTTCCTTTCCAGTTGTGAACTCTTAAATCAGAAAGCATCTGGGCACACATGTACATGTGTTGTTGCCCTAGACCATGTGGCTGCCACTTATGTAGAAAGACACCTGGGGCAATGCAGGCTTCATTTATTGCCATTTCTCCTGAACAGCCAGAGCTTTGAGGTCCTCAGAGATGATAAAAGTAAGACATTTCATGGGGAAGCTCCCAGGTGTGGCAGGTGACAGCACAGAGGGGAGGAAAAGTGATGTTGAGAGTTCCTCCTGCCCGAGTGGTCACTCAGAGCATTGGGCTGGTACCAGTGCACCCATTTGGGACTGAAGCCACAACTGAAGTCCTGCAGTGTAAAATAAGTTGTACGTTTACATATCCCACAGGCAAACTGGGTATGCCACTGAATGATGATTCGGTCTGGTCTAGTGCAAGGCTGCCCTGCTCTTGTCAGGGGGTTGGAACGAGATGATCTTTAAAGTCCCCTCTAATCCAAACCATTCTGGGATTCTATGAATTCAAGAAAGTCAAAATTAGAGCTGAGATCCTATTTTTTAATTCAAGCTACTGACCAAATGTGGTGTTATATTTTTACTGTAATTTCCAATTTTAAGAAATTAAGATATTCTAGGAACAGAATGAGACCATCTGTCCAACAGATTTCTGTTTTGATTGATCTTTTTTTTCCACTTTATTTTTCTTTCATTTTTAACAACTTCCCTCTGTCTCTTCCTTCGGAAACAATTTAGGTGTCTCTTGAAATCATTTATGTTCTCTGCTTCAATAGATTTCCCTCATAACTTATTCCATATGGTTTCTGGATCCCATGGTTCTGAGCAGCTACCTCATTTGTTCCCTTTGCCTGGCTTTTAACTCAGTTCTCACACTTTCTGACCACTCTTCTCATTATACTGGTTTATTACTCCTCTAGTGATTAATAGGAATGATAACCTAACTAAATATGTGCATCAAATATATTTCCCTGATGATGTTCTAAAATTGCAATGAATTTGAATACTACGTAGGTTAAAAATTTTGCCTCTTTTATGTATTAGCAGGTCAGCAGTATTCATGATAGTTTAAAATGCATTAGTATAATTTGTGATCATAAAAATCAGACTTATTACAGCAACACTCAGGTTCTAACTTGAATTTCTGAGTTCAGGAGTGGCTTTTGCCTATAGCCAAAGTATAAATAGTCTTCACGTGTTTTATGTATTAGGGTGCATCTGTAATTCAGCTGTTTTGAACTTTATTTCCCAGCTCCATGCACTTTCCAAAATGATATTTGCTATGTACAACTCTATTCAACACTTCTGGCACAGGGGATAATTTGTCAAGCCTGCTGAGGATCCCCATGATACCAGTTTTCTTGGAGATACCATCAGAAAAGCGGTTGGGCATCTCCAAGTGTACATTCATCTTTATCTTGATACTACTTTGAATTTTCTCCAATAGCGGCTTGGTTTAATCTGAAAATCATGCTCACATGATTTTATGAGGTTTTGGATTTGAAAAGAAACAAACATGAGCTGTTCTGATGCTTGGTAGACTTCAAAGAAGCAAGTTAACAACAGCAGCAGCAGGACATGTTGTGAATGGAATTGTTGCCCCAGTACTGTCCAGATGAATTACCTGTGACAAATTTCAGTCATTTCTCCTTCCACATGAGTCTTCTTTCTTATACACAAAAAGAAAAGCCCCTAGAACTGGGTATCCTTGAACCACAGGCTCCACTACTGGAGATTATGGAACTACCTTTGCATCACTTTGGTTCTCGTTTCCCACGGGCATAAGGAAACCAACTAAAATATGCAGCACATTGACAGCAACTCTTTGGCCAGGTGCTGACATGTATTTTTTTAGTGATTTCTGGAAAAGGAATGAAACACCTTCCTTTTTTTTTTTTTTTCCCTTTTCTTTGCCCCTAGAAGCTACTTCAACCAATGAGCTCAAAGGAAGGAAATCAGTCATTTTTTGACATTTTCAGCTCATGCCAAGTTGTGTTTTTTTCAGATTTTTCTTTTTAACTCAGGCTAAGTGCCAGCCACCATTAAATATGATAGTTGGACAAAGCATGGTCATGAGAATATAGAGTTAAGATTCTTACTGGGAAACTTACAGTGAATTTAGAGTACCATTGACAGGCTCACACACCTACTGAAAATTATTGTTTAGATGCCTAGTAGTGGAAAAAGTATAATCAGACACTTTTGATATCTTGGAATTCCTTCTTTTTGACCCCTATAGAAAATACTGGCTGTTGGCAATTCATCAAAACCAGCAGCAGTCAAAAAAGCCCCTCTATTACTATGCATGTTTTTTGTGCATCAGCTGGAATTATGCTGAACAAAAATAATGCCAGGAAGCAAGTCTTGGAATAAATCAAGAGTGATCTTGGAAATACATGCTCTGATTCCCAGAATTTCTCAAGGGAAATGTTGGGGTCTTGAATAATGAAGCAAGTGCAATCAGATTCAGTGAGAAACCAAGAAATAGTATTTAAAACTTCTTGGTCCGCATGACTTTTGCCCATATCTGCACAGAGTCTGCCTGTTGTTCATAAAAATGAAGTTTCAAGACAAGAAAAATTATGCGAACAAAGTGGGAATGGGTCCACTTCTAAACCACAGTATTGCAGCTCTGCTCCTGGAAAGAGAGCTTGAAGAGGCTTTGATCTACCTCACTGGAATGTCTGATGCATCATTACCTATGTACTTCTAGGGGGTTTTGGCAGGTTTATTTCTTAATTGTAAAGTGGTTTTTTTTTATTTAAAACTGCTTAGCAGTTTCCTGCCTTTCAGGGAAAATGGCACAACCTTGTTCAAGGGGCTGAGTTGTGTAGATAAAGTCTCACCATCTGCTGGTAAAACAGATTTTTCAGCATTCTGTACATTTTTCAGCATTCTGTACCTTTTTCAGCATTCTGTACCCACTGCATCCCAAACACAGAATGGGCTTGAGCAGCAAAAAATTACATGAATAATGTAGTTGTGTTGTACCCCTCATGGCCTTAAGTTTAATTGTCAGGTCGTTAATTTGTCCAGGTGATACTTTACCATAAAGAAATTGCTTTTCATTAACTGATATATCCTCATACTGGATTTTATTGGCCAGCCAAATTTGCTTATTTTTTTTTTTTCAAAAAAAAAAAAAAAAAAACCCCAAAAAAAAAAAGGGGAGCTTCTTGGCTAAGGTCAGAGCATATCTTCAAAGCATATCTTCAAAGGAGTCCTTGGCTAAGCTTAGGCTGCCCCATCCAATAAGCAGAATAAAATAATTGTACTAAGCTGTGGGACCCATTGGCCACTCCCATGTATCTGATTTATTCTGATTTGCTCTACTGTATCCTTATGGCAGGAAACAACATTTTTTTCTACTACAACATGTTCCTGCTATCTTTATTTTAATTATTTATTTTTTTTTTCTGTTTGGGAACAAGAGTTTTTCGGTGTTTTTAGTGGCTGGGAGAGGTGGATTCATGTTCTGGAGCTGATGAGCCACATGAAAAACATGTTGGTGGCATCAATCATTCCCTTTTTATATGAAGTGAAAGAAGCTGATGGCAGCTGTGTTAGTACAACACAAAAAAAAAGTGAATGTTCTCCCAGGAAATCTCACAGATCCTCACATGTGGAGCAAGTTCAGTGAGAGCTGGAGATGAAGAGCCACTGCCACAGGCATGGGCTTGAAGTGGGAGCAGCACCCAAGGCTGTGAGGAGCAGTAGGAAGGGAATTTGTACAACAATCTGACAACTTTGGCATATCTGCTCAGCCCCTGAATGCAGGTAACTTGTCCCAGAGGTGTAGGCAGCGAGGGCAGGTCCTGGAGTGTGTTCAGAGAACTCTCAGCACCCCAGCATTTTTAGAGCTTTGTTATTCATTACTTCCTGAAAATCAAGCCAATTTCTGCTCAACACATTTCAGGTATGATTACATTGATAGATTCAAGCGGTAGAAGAGAATGAAATAGTATTTTTTAAGGGCATGTTTTGTAGTTCTGCTTTTCTTCTGTTGAAGGGTAGTTGCAGGGATGTTCTTTTGGCACTTGGTGTGGGAGAAACATTAGTTTTCCTCTGATTTATATTCTGCACTGGAATGAGAATGGCTAAATATAGTCTTCATTTACATTTAGAAAATTGCAGAATCAAAACTATTCTTGCACTTTCCTGTGGACTTTTCTCCCAGCATTTCCTGAACAGTGAGCAATTCTTTAAGGATGTATCATGGTCAATCTTCGTCCCATAGTTTTCATGAGAAGGACTAAGCAATAAAAGCAAATTTGGGGAAAGCAGAGTGATGCAGGAGAAGAAAGCAATGCCTAAGCAGTCACAAAACTATGTGAACAGAGGAATTTGTCCGCGCCTACTGGGATCTTTTTATACTTTAGATGTGATGCAATGCAAACTACAAAACACCAAAGCTTACATTATCAGTGGAGACATTCAATAGTTGATCACAGGGAGAGAGAAAACACCGTGACACTTGAAAAGATCCCAGGCAAAACTGAATTTAAATAATTCACTTAGCTCCGTGAACAGCGACTTTTACAGCTCTAAAGCACACCCATCCAAACAGAAAAAAAAAATAAAAAATAAAAAAATCTGATGTTGCTTTTGGCAGCCTGCCCTTTGTATTTGGCTGGCTGGGTTTTCCCTGCTCAGGACTCTTGTGAGCAGGCACAGCAGTGAAGGAGTTATTCATGTCATGGATTAAGCACACACAGCCACTTGGGGTGGTGCCCTGGGCCCCCCTGCCCCACAAAGGGGGGTTATTCATATCCCCTGGAAAATGCTGCTGATAATTAGTGCTTTGCAGGGCAGTGAGCTCACTCCCATTACATAAGATTAGTGCTGCAATACGGAGCTGGCCAGTGTCTGTGGCCAGATTGCCTGTTGCTCCAAGAATACTGCCAGCCAGGAAAGCTACAGGGCATATTGCCACTTTCAGATCTGCCCAGAGACCCTGCCTTGGCTTTCGTCCCCTTCAGCACAGCAGCGTTTATGCTTTGTGTTCTGCAAAGCTGGTCCTCAGGTTGTCAGGGTTAGGTAGGTGCATTTAAAAAAAAAGAAAAGAAAGAGAAGAGAAGAGAAGAAAGGAAAACAAACGAGAAGTTTATTTCTGGCAAAAACAAAGCCCTCTCTTTTCCTTCCTTCATTGGCCAGTGAATCAGAAGGCTTTAACTTGAGGAAAAAAAAGAGAATCTGTAACTGCACCTCTCTCAGAAAGAGTAACTTCATTGAACACCAAAAAAAGGAAAAAACCTCCAAAAAGGCATGGAGTATTGTGGGGAAGGAGCCTGCCTCTGAGGGTTAAATAAAGCAAACAAACTAAAAAAGTGCTGTAGTCAGCTGCAAACAAAAAGCTCATTGTGCCCATGTCCCACAGGGTCCTTGGAGAAGGAGATTTTAAACCTACCAAATGTTTTGGTTCTGTGCTCTAGTCAGTCATTACGGGCTCTTTTTAAGATGCTCATTTGACCTGCGCTTAAATGGAGGATAACTATATAATGTTATTAATGACAGGTATATTTTGGGTCCAGGATGTCATAGCCACTAAAGGAGGGCCCCTTGGACAAAGTGGGGTTTTGTCTTCTTTTTGCCATGGGTATCAGCAGTTACTGGGCTAAAAATCCTCAACAGCTTCAAACTTGCAGTAATTGTTGACATAAATGACAAAATGCAGGATTTTCCTTTTCTTTTCCTTCTCCTTTTTTCTTTTTTTTCCACCCCTCAGTGGCTCTGCTGGTAGCTGTGCACAAAAAGAGTAAGTAACACCCCACATGATTTGGTAATGTATAATTATGCCATAAAGCATAATGTATAATAATGTGACTCCCAAAGAACATGTGTCACACCAACCCACACTTGCTGCCCTACCAGAACATTCTTCCACAGTGAAATGCCTGCCCAGTGGCAATAGAACGTCACCAGCTCTTTGCCACTCATTTTTGAGGTGAATTCTCATTTACTGAAAGCCCAGCACACACAGCATACCCTCCAAATCGAACTGTAGGCTCTGTGAACCATGATGAAAGTTATTACTCTATAAAAACCCCCCTGTGGTGCAGAGCAGATAAAAGTCCATGGCTTCACTTAGCTCTGAAAGGGTTAATAAACGAGGTGTCTTTCCTGAATAATTGTAATTTTGGAGCTACTCCAGTGAGTACCTGGACTCAGCAGTGAGTAGACAGTGTCACCTAGTGGGGTTTTGTTGCCATGCTCACTGTTTTCTGCTTTTCATGGGAAAAATGTCATACTATGGTGCTGTTTCACAAAAACTGCTCCACCCCATGATCGGCTCTTCACAAAATAGAGGATTGACAGTGCTTTTATATTTCAGCTTCATCAGCTGGTCTTTTTTCATTCATTTAATTACTATTCATTAGATTTCTTTCCCAAATTGTTTATTTTTGCATACATCTTCCTGCTTGTTCAATCTGCAATCACTGCTTGTGGATATCCACAGACATCCATGAGTATATGTTTTTGAGGTTTTTTTGCAAGCTGCTGCATAGGACTCAAAGAGTTTTTTCCATACAACCCATTGCTCTGTTACCAAAAAACCCCCTACCCTTTCAAATGTAATCTTTAGCCAAAGTCCTTAGCAAAGCTCCTTCTGGGAGTTTGTGTTGCTCACAGTGTGACTCAGTCATGGGGAGTGCTGGGTTCCTGCCTGGTCCAAATCCTGCCAGTTTCCCAAATCCCATGCAAATAAAACTCAGATTAAGAGCTAGAGGGAAGCCATTCAACTATGACCTAAAAAAATATCAGGATCGTGACATGTGGTTTCGTGCATACTTGTAGATAAGTTTAAATATAGCTGTTGTCTCCAAATTGGTTTGAATTTCTCCCAGCAAAGGTTTACACACACACTGAATTTGGTCCCACCCTCAGGCAGTTATTTCAGCATCCTTCTGAATCGTGCATGTGATCTTCCCTGTAGAGTTTAAGGCACCACCCATGCCTCTAAATCAAGGTATATGCTTAGGCACTCACTGAATGGAGTTTTTAATCTCAAGAATGCTTTTGGTGAGTTCTGTCAGACTGCTCCCATTCACAAAATTAAACAGAAAAATCCTTTGCAGGACTGGGATGAACTTCAGTGAAACAGAGCCTACACTATAAGGTCGTTTCCTGTCTTTCCTGATGTATAAATGCATTTAAATAGTAGGTGACATTAATGGAAGTATTTCAGACATTGCCAAATCTTCACAGAAATGTGTTTTTTTTTCTTTTTGAAAGGAAATGCTATTCAAACCTTCCACGTGTCCCATGTAACAGCATCAGTGCTGTGTAACAGCATGAGCCACACATGATGGTTTCGTGGGCTGATCCACATGCTCATTGCAACCTTGTGCTGATCTTGTTGTAGTTCAGACATTGAGTAATTGCCAGGACTTACTGAA
Organism: Sclerurus mexicanus; assembly: GCA_013396755.1. Lineage (NCBI taxonomy): Eukaryota > Metazoa > Chordata > Aves > Passeriformes > Furnariidae > Sclerurus > Sclerurus mexicanus. Next base: position 8,865 of record VWZF01001531.1, on the reverse strand, counting down.
AGTGAAATGTAATTTTTAGTTAAGCTGCTCAATTACAGCAGAACCTCCACAGTGAGGGACTTGTTCAGGGACTTTCCTGATGCAGATTTCTAAGACTTTGCTATTGTGAAAAAAACCCAAAAAACGGTGTATTGCTGTTTTTATCATAGTTGTGGCAGGAAAAAAAAAGGATGATAGCCAGTAAGGGTTGCAGTGGTGGTCTCAGCTTAGTGATAAATACCAGGTAGGAAATGTTGCTTCACTTTCAGATGAAATGGCACAGAAAGTATCCAGTCAGCCAGTCCCCACATCTCTCATTGCTGGTTGTTTTTTGTTTTTATTTAATTTGCCTCATTAGTCTTGCATTGAGAAGGAGTAAGATAGGGAAGCAGCCAGAACCAAAGAAAATAAAAATCACAGCAACAAGTGCCAAGAAGTGCCAAGACAGTTTTATTTGTGCTTTAAGCTTATTTAAACATGCTGAAGATGTGTTTCCTTTTACCAGAAGGAAAAGCCTTAACCTGTGGAACTAAATAGGTGTATTTCAAGTAAATTATTTCCTAGTTGCGTACAGGAGATTATTTGCCTTTACACAATATGGAGGTGAAGCAGTAAAGTTTTGTTTGCCTCAGTAGTTTATTTTAGGGTCCTTCATTAAACACAGCTCTTGTTAAATGTTTTTGGAATGCAAAATGCAGGTGATTGATCTCAGCTACTCCTTGTGCCTTTTGGAGATAAAGGAGTGGCTGAAATTTCCAAAGGAGCATCACAAAGCTGAGATACTCCCAGATTCACCTTGGCAGTGCAAACACCTGAACGAGCTGAGTGGATTACCCATTAATGAGGAAATGAGTCCACCAAGAAGGGCTGCTTATCTGAGAATTTACATAACAAATCTCCCACAAGGTGGGATCTAGTTCATGATGGGAAGATTATGCTCCTTCTGTTTAATTAGCATCCATCTCAATGAGAGTAAGTAGTGATTGTCTAATAAAGTCTCCTGCTTTACAGCTCTTGTTGTAATCCTGGCTTCCTCACCTCAATTTCTGTGACAAGCCAGCCTGTCACCCAACATAGCTGCGACTTAGTGCAATGCCATGTATGGAAATCCTCCCCAGAAGTGTGGAACTTAATAAAATGTCCTTGTGGGCTTTTGTAACCACGCTATCCAGACTCCCTCTGAGCGTACATTGTCCCTGTTTCATGGACTGGGAATGGCCAGCCAAGAGCATTGTCTAATGCCTGGTAGGAAGCCTGAAGAGCTGAATCCCAGCTCGTCTCCAGTTGTAAGTCATGGATCATCCACCTTCTGTCTGCAGGGAAAGTTTCAGGGTCCTTTAAAGCTGGAGCAAGTAAATCCAAAGTGACAGTGCAGGCTGTAATTTCAACAACAACAAAAACAAATGTACACGGAAGATTAATTAATGATTACAGTATAATTAAAGACATAAAAGAGCATAAAAGTAACTCCAGTTTTCAGCCTGAAATATTGACAGGACGGACTAGTGGCTCCAAAAGGACCGAATGAAGGTACGGGGACCAAAATCCTGTCCCCAGGGCTAGATCTTGCGTTTCCCTGATTGCACAGAAACCTCAGGTTTTTAATGAAACCCCCAAGTTTCCTGCCAAAGTGGGTATTCAGAGCTATGCAGAGCAGCTGGTACAGCGGTGTCTGAGCCTGAGGTTTCGCCAAGGGTGGCTTGGATGGGGCTTGAAGCAACCTGGGCTAATGGAAATTGTCCCTGACCATGGTGGAACTGAAGGAGCTTTAAGGTCCCTTCCAACCCAAACCACTCAGAGATTCTCTGATTTCTTTGCCTCTCAACAACCACCTCACCTCACCTGGAGGAGAAAAGTGTGATGGGCCAAACCTCCCGTGAAGTACATTTTGAGTCATGTATATAATTAAGAATACAAGTCCAAAAATGTATGATCTGGAAATGCTCTGTGATTTAATCCAGAGAAAAAATTCACATGTGTTATAGTAAAGCTGCTTAAGAACCAGGGTAGTGATAGTTTTTAGGTCACTCTGTGCAGTCACCCTGTGCAGTCACCCAGTGTAAGCATTTTGACAGAGGACTAAAAGGGTGGTATCAGGTTTTCTTCCACATATTAACTCAGTGGTTGACTCTATTTAGTTTTGTCTTGTGAATGATACAACTAAGAGTGTTGCCAAAGGTTCCTTCCCATTAATTTTTTGCTGATATAGGTTTGCTGGAGTCAGTGCAGTAAACCCTGATTTACACCAGTGTAAGTGAAAACCAGGATCATGCTTATGACCATGCAAAGATCAAATCTGTTAGAGGAAAGCAAAATATTAGTTTATTTGTCCAGCAGCTTATTCCACTCAAACTGTGAGAATCTCTTTGTGTCATTGTCCCATTATCAGTGGCTAAATAAGGAATTGAAAAACTACAGAAGAGCTGGGTGGAGACCTAAGAAAGCAATTCAGCAGTCTGGAACTTCCTCTGCTAAGCAATTCTGGCACTAAACCCAGGCAAAAATCAGAGCTCCTTGGCCAAAATAAATCTGTGCAATGACGCTATCAGATGTGAGGTAACAGCAAGTCATGCTGGAGGATATCAGACATTCTTGAACAAGCCACAGGGCCCAGATAAAATCCTTTGCCATTACACTGCAGCCCTGCCAGCAAAGCAAACACAAATTCTAGAGTTGCTTTGGCGAGGCATGTAAGAGCATATGGAGTCTGTGTGCTGAGGGTGGGAGCACATCCAGCTCACACGCCCCCAATAGCCATTAAACATCTTCCACTCCCACACTCTGATCCCCACAGAAGCAAACAGCTCTCTGCTATCATTTCCACGAGAAACAGCTGCAAGGCTTGTTGCAGTCTTTCCTTTGCTGTCAGGACATTATTGATTGAATTTTTTGCCATTCCCCCCACTGCTTTCTTCAATTTTTGTGTGTCCCTGAATGTGCTTGAAAGTGAATGTGTTCTGGACTTGGGTAAACGAGTCAGCGTGCATTGCAGCTTAGAACTACTAAACACGGGAAAGTCGAGGTGGAATTAAGTTAGTTCCGCATAAAAAAACGTGAAGTTTTATTAGAAGTAATAAACTCAATGCAGAACAAATTTATTTAGGCTGTGGTGGTTAAACTGCCTGGGTAATTAAAACCCGTGATGGGTAAGATGACACGTGGCAGCAAAAGGTTAAGTACTTAAAGAATATTTTTTTCATAGTTTGATTCATTGCAAGGTAAATACTGCTTGTGTGGGGTATGTTAACTTTATTTCTGAAGCGTGCTCGCCCAGGCATTGAATACGGGTTATTTAATAAAGGTAAGAAAATAGAAAGCTAAACTTTTGTGTCATTTACACAGGCCAGCTCTAGACAGAAAGATGTAAGCACTGAGGAAAATATAAGCACTGTAGAAACTGTGTCATTTTGCCCATACAAGGGGCTAGCTGCCTGGTTAATGTCTGGCATTTATGTGAATTCCAGCTCTTACAGATATCTATTTTTATCGCTCATTACATTCTTCTCGGAATGACACAACAGAAATCCCAATGAAAACCTCTAGGAATAGTTTCCAAATCTCCCCTCACTTTCCCCGGTGCAAGTCTCAAGTTACTGTTTGGGAACAAGATGAGGGGAAAAATGGGATAAAGATTACCCCAGCTCAGCTCACTGCCAGGACAGGAGGCTGTACGTCCCCAGCAAGGAGTGATGCACAGGTTTCAATTCCTGTGACATTCCCTCTGCTGCTACTTTTCCTCCCGATTGAAAAAAACCAGGCTGAATCCTCCCAAATTTTCATCAAAAAATGACAGCATGCAGATATTTTACATCAGTTTGAAGGTTCTCTTGTGGGATTTTTTTTTGGGTTTTTTGCTTGTTTTACAGATACCAACAATCAGATTTCTACTCCTAAAACTAGTGTGCCGTTTTCTGCTTTTATTCATATATATTCATAGGTGCCTGGAATTACTTTTTCTGCAGAGGGCAGAATTTGAATCCCTGTTTCTAAAGCTGAAAGGCTGCTGTCTGTGCTCAGTCTGCCACCTAGCACTTTTAATGGAAACACCATTCTGCAGTGGTCTGGGGGCTCACTCTGGCACTTTCACTTATGTTACACCTAATCCTGCTCGTCATCTCCTTGAATGACTTCATTAAATGAGGTCAGAGAATAAATAATCTGAGTCTGGGAAGTCAGTCTGTAATTTGCCACTTGGTAGATGTGGACTAAGTGGGTTATGGGCTATTTACTGTATTTGCTGGCGTTCTACTTCATGTCTGTCTATGCAGGAAAGAGTACTTTAGACCCACTTAGGATTGGGTTTTGCTTGCACTGAATTGTTTTATTTTGTTCACCTGACATCAGTTTAAAGCAAAGAAGGGGTTAGACTTGAATATTTTTTTTCCCATTGAGATAGTCTATTAACAGAGTGGGAGGATTTTATAAATCTAGCTGTGTTTAGTCCGTGCTTAACAGCCTGAATCAAGCAACCGAGATTGCTCTTCACCTGAGGTGCACTTCTGCTAAATGGAACGTTGTTATTCTCCAGCACTGAGGATGATGGGTTTGCTTCCCTTTTCTGCAGCAATATGAGAACTGGAGGCCAAACCAGCCAGACAGCTTCTTTTCTGCTGGAGAAGATTGTGTTGTTATAATCTGGCATGAGAATGGGCAGTGGAATGATGTACCATGCAATTATCACCTTACCTACACCTGCAAGAAAGGAACAGGTACAAACTCTCCAGTGACAAAGGCATCATTCTCTCAACTGGCTTTTAAAACTCTGTGTTAATCTTGTCCCTGGGTTTGGTGGATCCCTCAGTTTTAAGTCCTTGGAAATAGTCTGTTGCTAAGGAAGACATGAGAAATATTGAAAATGAGACCTTTCTCTTAAATGCCTGTAGTGACTTCATTGGTTTTCAGGTTTTTGAAAAATCACCTTGTGTGAGTATGCCAACCTTTTCAGCCCTAATTTACATCAGAATTTAAACCAAAGAGACGATGCTAATCACAATATCTGCCATTTCCCAATTGTCATCATATTTGGTCTACAAGTCTGGAGAACTAGAGGAAAGGCTGATCCCCCTTGGCCTTGTCTGGATGTGCCTCTTGGGAGTCTGGCTGAGGTCCCTTGGCCCCTTCCCTTACCCAGGGCTCAGAGGTCAGTCCCAGCTCAACGTGGGTTTGCAGGCTGACGTTTTGGGTGATGGTCTCTCTTCCTTCCAGTTGCTTGTGGTCAGCCTCCTGTTGTGGAAAATGCAAAGACCTTCGGGAAGATGAAGCCTCGCTACGAGATCAACTCCCTCATCAGATACCACTGCAAAGATGGTTTCATCCAGCGTCACATTCCAACCATCCGGTGTCAAGGGAACGGAAGATGGGATATGCCCAAAATTACTTGCATGAATCGTGAGTTCTCTGAAAGCAAAACAGTGCCAGACCAGAGACAGGGGGCTAATTTAAGGGTTATAAGTAATGCCTGTGTATTTTAAGAGAACAGCAAATATGGTATGAAAGATTATGACAAGCTGTTCTGCTCCCTTTAAAAAACACCAAGCCTTCAAAACTAATGAAAATATTCCCCTTCTGGTTTTACAGAAGGTGCTAAGATTCTTTTAAAGTAAACAAGTCACTGTTAGAAAGGTCTGGGATCAACAGGTTCCTAATTACACCAACAATTTTTTCTGCAGCTGTGTCTAGGAGCTGCTTCTCCTGCTTGTAACGTGGTCGTGGCACCATGTTAATCATCTGTTAACACTCTAATTAAGCAAGAGTTGTAATGTGAAGTGTAGCCAGCCCTTCCGCAGTTAAACAAATTTAAAATAATATTTAAATTCATTTTTTAATTTACTTTTTTTTTCCTCTCCTTCTCACTGCAGCATCCACATACCAAAGGACTTACTCTAAGAAATACTACTACAAGCACTCCTCGTCGGGGAAGGGAACATCATTAAACTCATCCAAGCACTATCACCGCTGGATCAGGACGTGGCAGGACTCAAGGCGCTGAGAGCTAAATGGTGAATGGGGATCTCCACCATTTCAGCCAAAGTCATAACTTTCCGTGCCTTTTCTATCACTTATAGGAGTATTATCAAGTTGTTTGGAAACTATGGACTGCAGTATTCACGATGAGTTTTTGCAAA
>VWZF01001530.1:470451-487911 GCA_013396755.1 Sclerurus mexicanus | reverse complement strand
GTTGCAACTCAGGGATAGGGAGGTTACCAGGAGGGTGGCGTGGTGCAGAGTGCTGCACCATGCCTTGGGAGGTGGCTGGGCTTTGCTGGGCTCCACTGTGCTCTCACCCCACAGGAAGGCCATCGAGGGGCTGGTGGCCCTCAGTGAGGATGGCTGCTCCCCCATTTCCATCCAGCAAATGGCGTATGGTGAGTGCTGTGCCTAGCAGGACACCCTGACCACAGGACTGGGCATGGTCTTGGGTGCAAAGGGAGCTCTCGCGTGTGGAGCTGGCTGGGAGGTGCCTGGGGTGACTTCTGGGAGTCTCAGGGTTTGACAGTGTCCCTGTTCTGGCAGTGGCTGGTGTGGGCTTTGGTCTCATGAGCGGCGCCTTCTCCATGATTAATCTCCTGGCAGACGCATTAGGGCCTGGCACTGTGGGCATCCATGGGGATTCGCAGCTGTACTTCCTGACCTCAGGTGAGTGACTGGCACCCTTCGCTCATGTCTCTGCCCCACCACAGAGGCAGCAGACCCAGGGGCCTGGAGTTTTCCCTCCATGCTGTTCTCTCCATGCTGCACCCTCACCCATCTGAGCCCCTTATAGTCCCGTCACATCTGGCTGTGCCAAAACCTTCTTTCTGTCCCCTGTAACCCTCCTTGCTCTTCTCTCCTCTCTCTCCCACACTCAGGGTCTGACCTAGCTTCTCCCAGTCTGCCCTAGCAGTGTTTCTACTCCCCTTCACTGACTCATCTCCATCCCTTCCCCAAGCCTGCAGGCCAGGTCAGGGTGGGTGATTCCCTGGTGACACCTCTCTGCTGCTCCCTCCAGCTTTTATGACCATGGTGCTGATTTTCCTTCACACCTTCTGGGGGATCCTCTTCTTTCATGGCTGTGAGCATCGGCGCTGGTGGGAGATCACAGCAGTCGTTGTCATGCACCTCACTGTTTCGGGGTCGGTGAGTAACTGGGACCAGATCTTTGTGGCAGGACCTGTATAGTGGATACTGCTCCCTGTGCTGGGGGGAAACAGCCTTTGGCACTAGCAAAGCAGCTGGCACTTCACAAACCAAATCCTGGAGTTGGTGTCCCCTGTCCCACCCCATGCGCTGAGGTGGTTGACACTGCAACACATCCTGTCCCTGTCCTCTCCTGCCTGCTCACTCTTCTCTTCTCATGCCTCTCTCTCCAGTCATTTTGCAACCCCCTGTACGTGGGCAGCCTGGTGCCCTCCTACCTGCTGATGGCTGCTGCCGCTGCCTGGGCTTACCTCCTGTCGGGGGGATCTGCGCAGAACCTGCGGCGCTTCCTGCTCTGTAAGTCCTGCTCTGTAAAGGGCATGGGGGCCACTGTGGATCCTGTTGAGTACCAGGACTGGTGTTGGGATGGCGAGACGTTGTCCCTGTGGCTGGAACAAGGGCATCATCCCCTTGTCTCCCAGACTGGAGGAGCAAGTGTTTTTTGGGGCAGTGATCCGGTTGTTGCCTCTCCTGGGGGGAGTGGGGTGAAGAGTTTGATGAAAATTGACCCCTTCTCCTCTCGGTTCCTGCAGGTTTACGGAACGGAGCCAGCCCCCAACCAGGATCCTGAGGCCCTTCAGGATGTTCCTGTCCCCAGCCACCCCTGCCCTCCCCTCCTCCTATCCTGGTGGCAGGATCGGCCATCACCTTCTTTGCAATATCTTTTCTCCTGGACTCGAGGACCCCGGCCAGCCCCGGTGGGACAGGCGCTGGGGTACGGCTGTGGCAGTCAACCAACCGGTATGGCTGGGACAGGCTCATTCCTATGCCCCTTTGGGAGCCCCTGTAGAACAGCTGTTTTGGGGAACCTGACTCTGCTGGCCCTGCCATGAGCTCAGCCCCAGTTAGCTTGCCTGTGAAGGATGCTACCTTGGACTGCTGGAGTCTTGAGCCCAAAGAAACTCATCGCTTCTCCCCCCGCCGCCACAGGTGTGCTGCCCGCCATGCCAGGGTGGGGCACCTGTATTGCCTCCTTGCTGCAGGGTGGAGGAAGGGGCTTTGCAAAGTGCTGCCATGCTCTGGGTCATGGCTGACCCTTGTGGGGCTCCTTTCTCCATGTCTTTGCCCAGTCTTGCTGCCCCAGGAGCCACAGCCCTGGCGCTGACCTGTGGTAGCGCAGTGAGCTGGCACCCTATTGCAGCAGGATGGTGCTGGGGGACCCAAGAGTACTGACAGCTCACAGAGTGGGAGGAGAATGGTGAAAAAGACAGCATCCAAAGGGTCCAGTAGACATGGAGGGTGGTGGAGGGCTTGGGAGGAGATGCAATGCCACAGCTGTTGCCGGCACAGATTTGGGAGAGGGTTCAAGGGACCATTCCAATGGATCATTGCCCTCTCCTGTTCTTGGGGATTTTCAGGCGGGTACCAGCCCTGATTCTGTGCCACAGGGCTGGGAGGGAGAAACTGCCATTGGGCTGAGAAGGCAGTTTTATCCGTAGTGGGCTTTTATACCAATAAAATTAAGTACCACAGACAAGTAGGAGCTGTGTGTGGCCATTGGCGCTGCCCTCATGGGGAAGGTACAAGCAGTGGTGGCAGTGCCTTGTGCTGGTGTGACTCAGGCAAGGATGGTGTGGCAGTTACAAGCTCCATTTGTCCTGGAGGTCTTGCTCCTGCTGTGTTCATCCTAACAGGGGTTGAGCTCTAGTTTTACAGCTTCGGAGTGCAGTCTACTGAGGGCTTGAGTCTACAGGTTCCTCTCATCTCCTGGACCTGGGTAATTTCTCTGGGTTTTACCCTGGCCATAAAGCTCCCAGGGGTTTGGCTCCAGCAGAGCTGGAGCCACCATGAAAGGTGGGAAGTAGCCATGGATCTGAGGCTACTCTGGCTAATCTAGCCATGATAGAGCTGGAGGTGAGCTGGGTGGGGGCTGGCCAGCAAGCAAGCAGTGGCTCTGCCACGTGCAGCTCTGCCTTTCCCCAGCTCTTCCAAGCCATAGCTATGTTTTTCCAATGCTTTGCACAAATAAGAGGAGGAAGAAGTCCCAGAGTGATGGAGGGCAGGGCTGGGCTGTACAAGAAGCCTTGTGCTGCTTACTCTGGAGCTCTGCCCAGCACACAGAGGCTGATGCTGTCTTGGCCAGTTGGGAAGGGGTCCCTGCACACCCTTCTCCACTGTGGGTCCAGTTGCACCATGGTGCTCTTTCCTGCCCCACAACTTCTCACAAAGACAGCAGAGAGGTCTGGTACCATGGGAGGCTTTTAGGGTTTTTTTTTAATAATTTTTACCTTTTTTATAACAAAAATATCTGTTGGGGCCAAATGCTGCCCCAGGCAAACAGTCCATGTGGGCAGCCTGTGCAGCCAAGGGATGCTGAAGTACTGGCTCGTCCTTGGCCCAGGGTGGGAGTGAGGGGAGGTGGGGTAGCAGCTGAACCAGTGGGGCTGGTGCTGCCACAGAGGTGTGAAGTTTACGCAGTGTTCTCAGTGCTGGCTGCCGTGTAGATGACTTTGGACTTGGTTGGTGAGTCCAGCCTGCTGGGGAAGGGAGGGGGGAGTGTTATACCAAGTAGCAGGTCTTGCTGTCTGAGACCACCCTTAAGCCTCCTTCTCGTGCCCTGGGCCCACACTGCCCCCCCTCTGCTTGTCCCCATGGCTCACCGTGCATTTTGGCTGCGGTGCTTGTAGATGTACAGCAGGAAGGCCAGTGCTGTGACAGCAAAGAGCACCCCGAAGAGCACGGCCAGCACATCCCCTGCAAGCCAAGCACAGGCGTGTTACACTAGGGTGCTCTCCTGCAGCTAAGTGGGATGAGTCAGGGAGCAGACTGGTGGTTCAAAGGCAGAGGGGACACAAAGGAGCAGCCTCAACTGAGCACACTTACCTGCATGAAATGAGCTGGAGTGTCCTTCTGTAAAGGAGGTAAAAAGACAAGGGGTGGGAACCAGCAGCATGGATGCCAGGGCAGCCCTGCAAACCGCCTGTGGCTGCCTGCCCACCAGCTCAGAATATGGCCCCCATGGACCCCAATCCCCAGGCAGGTACACCCCCTGTCCACTTTCCCATCCTTTGTGCCAGCCCTTTACCTACCTGCTGCTGGTACTGAGCCATCACTACCTGTAAGAGAGACAGACAGTGCAGTTAGGAGATTGCCCCAGGTGTTCAGGAAGGGAAGTGTCAAGACTGCAGGCCTTCAGACCCCACTGCCAAAGCAGGGCTGCCTTCAGGACTCCTCATCACCCATAAGCAGGCAGGGGAGAGCTGCCTGCCACATCCCCAGCAGCTCACAGCATCTTGCTCCAGTAATCCCAGCCCTGACATCCTGCGAGAAGAATCAAGGGAAGGGTAAAGGATCCTTGAAATACAGCCCACACAGAAGCCTCACTGAGCTCAGCCAGAAACCCCCCACATAGCTGTTTCCACCATCCAGAAAGCAGACAGGCAGTGTGTTGAGCACTGCAGCACCCTATGGCTGTACCAAACCTCACAGGAGACCCTGGAGAGGAACATGGGGTGAGCCCACCAGGCAGCGACTGTGTGGACAGTTGCCTGTGGCTAGGTGGCCAGCAGCTCGTGGAAGGAGGCAGCCGTTCACTACGGGCAGGGCACCGGCATCAGGATGGCTTAGTGGCTCCGCATGCTGGGAGGGAGCTGTGCTGGGCAAATATTTACCCAACGCAAGAGCATAGCTTTTAAAGAGCTGCACTATCATCTGTACACGGCTTGGGTATTGCGCACAGAGTGGCACTATCTGCAGGCTGTGTCCAACTGCGGGGAAGCCGCCGCCTTCACCCAGCCGTCAGGGCCAGGAGAGGTTATCCTGAATGGGGGGAGAAAATCAACAAGTGTGGGCGCAGAAGGTGCAGCTGCAAGCAAAACGGGACGTGATCCAGCAGCACACTATCTCACTGGTCCCCAGGGTAAAGCAGGCAGTTAGCACTGACGTTGGGAGACAACCCCAGCAATCCTGTGCACTCAAGGTAGAGGACCGACCAGTAACCTCATCCAGGACATTGCCCTGGTAGTTCAGGAACAGGGATTTTGTGGCTTTGTTGTAGTGAGGTGTTTTGGATAGACATGGCAAATAAGGAAAAGAAGAATAAAGGTAGAGCTGTGCAACTCCCCCTGTGACGCAGGATCAGTGGATGGAGGCTTTGGAACAGCTTCTGCAAGAAAGGGGTAAAAGAAAGGCTTGGAGGTAAATGGAAAATATGATAAAGTATCTAACAGGTTTACCAAAGATAGAGCATGCCAGCCTAACCCGATATCCTTCTTTGATAAGTGATATTCTAGACAAAGAAAATGGGTAGATTTTATCTCTCCTGGCTTCAGTGAGGCATTTGATGCAGTGCCACATGGGAAACTGCTAGCCAGGCTGAAGACCACAGTGATTAAAAGCCTACAGCCATTAGCAAGCTGGCTGCGGGTGGGAGGGTGAGGGAACTGCCTTGCACCACAGAGTATGGTTACCAAGACACTGCCCGGAGGCCTGGGATCAAGCCTGTGTGCTGTTCCTATTAGTCAACTTGACACAAGGTGTAGGAAATGCCATCAAAACACAAAAGGAACAGGATGTTGAACAGAAAAGCCCCAGTGACCTCAGGGAGCAGCAATGGGCAAAAATTCAGTGATGCTGTGCGATAGTCACACCTGGAGATTAAGAGTCATTCCTACTCATTCCTGGAAACCACCAATGCAGCAAAGGCCTTCAAGGACAAACTGAGGACAGGCAGACAGGGCTGCCTCAGGCAGGGGACTGTGTGCCTGGCCTGGTCAGAACGTCTGTCTGGCCCCATTGGCAGAGCACAGCCTTCAGGAGGGGTTCCCAGCACTGCCCCTCCCGCAGGGTGTGGATGAGGGGTGTTCTCTGCAAGTGTGTACCACTGGCAGCTCCTACTGAATTTATCTATTGCATTTTGGATTGAACAAGCTAGCTGGGATGCCAGGACCTGCCTGTTTGCTCTTGAACATACATCCCCTAGTCCTCCTACTGTTATGTCTGCAAGACTAAGGATAAAATAACTTCCTAGAAACAATCTTCCCCATGCGGGGTAAAAGAAGTGCAGAAACAGGGGAGAGCGGGACCCCAAGACTAGTGCTCGTGTAAGTCAGGGCAGGTCTAACCCATGCAAATGCTGCATTTCTGTAAGAGACATGAAACACTGACTCCTGCCCCTCGCCCCCATCTCCGCATCCCTGCAGCTGGGTACAGCCTGGGCGCTCTCACACACTCCTTACCAGGAGTGTGCTTTGCCGAAGGCTGGGTCATCTGGAAACTCGCCAGCACCCGTCGCCCATGCAGGTTCTGCACCGGCCGGTAATTGTTCTGCAGAATGTCGCCGTCATCAGTTCTCAGGCTCCTCACCAGCACTGACATCTGGAAGGAGAACAGTGTGAGCAAAGCAGCATCCATCCCACCTCTGGGAGCCAGGTAAGCTGCAGGGGCCCAGCACAGGTGGTGCACACTTGCAGGGAGAGGGTGGGAAAGACCTAGTGTGGAGCTCATTGCCCTGACAGACCTGGTCACGAGAGAGCAGCACGGTCTGGTTGAAGATTGTCCACTTCACCGTCTGGTAGCAGGGAGGGGTGGTCAGAGAGCCATTGTAGTGGAAGAAGAGTTTCAGGTTGGCAGGCAGCAGACCTGCAATGTTGAATCCAGGCACCAAGACTTCCTGCCCTGGGAAAAGAAACACCATGGGAGTGTCCTTGAAGGACAACAGCATGGAGATCATGGGCAGACTGGCACTGCATGTGCCACTGCAGCCACTGGAGAAAGAACAGTAGACTTGGCCAGGAGACGGGGGAAAGCATGTGGGAGCAGAGGGCACCTTGGAGTGGTGCAATGCTCCCCTTCTCACATACACACAGCAAGCACCTGCTGCAGCCCCGTTCTGCCAGGCAGCAGGTTTCCCTACAGGGCTGCGGCCCCTGAGACAAGCACTGTATGGGACAGGGCCTTACCTACTCCTTGGATTTTGTGCAGATGCTCAAGTATCTCCTGATAGTATGGGTTCTCACTTGGCCCAACCTGCAACACAGAGACTCCACAGTAATGGCAAGGACAGGGGCTGAAGGGACACCAGCCAGTGATGCAGTGCCAGCAAGGAGGTATCATTCCCTGTGAGACACACCCTATCCCAGTGATCCCTTCATTTGATCAGCACTGCTCTGCTCCCTCTCGCCCCTTCTTCCAAGGTGTATTTGCATCTCTGACAGTGCCCAAAACTGTGCCCAACTCTGCCCACCCCAGCCCCACCTTCTCCCTGCTGATCTATGGGACTCACCTCCAGAAAGGCTCCTAATACAGCCAGGCCATCTGGGTGAACCATTGCCTCCTTAAAGCTGTCATACTTGGTGTTGTAGTGGACCACATGGCTCTGGAAGGGAAAAAGGCAATCCTGATGCAGGATGGGCACCGATGGGAAATGCACCCAGGGACCAGCCTGCTGAAGCAAGGGCTGAGAGGGACATGCACATGTGATGAGCATCCCTCCTGGAAAGGGAAAATGCTGGTGGGACCAAGAAAATGTGCTGCTGCAAAGCAGCAAGCAGGAAGGTCTGCCTGCAGGAACTTCCCTAGATAGGGACAGCAATGTCCTGCATACTAGGGGCTCATACTGCAGAGCCGGGCTCAGTTTGAGGACAGCAGCTAGAGAAGGAGGGATAAAACCAGATGGAAGCTGGCAGAGCAAGAGGACAGTGTGTACAGAGTAAACAGTCCCTGCAGCTCCCAAAGACGGCTGCTCACAGCCTCCAGAGGAGCTGGCTTCCCCAGCCTGAGGGCCAGCATAGGTCCTGCTCCATCAGCCCAGGACAAGGCTTCAGCATGAGTCTGGCTCAGCACCAGAGCATGGCCGCCTGCACTGAACTTCCTTGCTGTTACAGCCTTCATCCAGTGACAACCAGAGCCATGCACGAGGAGCATGACAGCCCTCTGGTGCCTTCTCTGCCCAGCACTGTGAGGGAAAGGATGCATCCACCATCAGGAGGGCTCCTCACCTCGGCAGCAAAGCGTCGCCCATTGACAGTGTGCTCCGAGCCAGGTTCCAGCAGGGAGCCCCCCCAGTGCAGGTGCAGCTGCACAGCTCGGTATTGCTGGGCATAGCCACCAGTGATGGCCAGTGACTCAGGCAGCTCGAGGACAACTGCAGAGGAACAAGGAAGAGGTCAGTCAGTAAAACATAAAGCCCAGTCCATCCCACAGGGACAGAGAGATGTCTCAAGGGCAACAGTCACCCTGGGTTTGTGGTCAGCACCAAAAAACTTGCTTTCCACCTTTCATAAGGCTATGGGCAAGTCTCCCATTGTGGCAGGGTTCAGATTTTGACTTCAGGTTGGAGGACTCCGCAGTAAATGCATCACCTTCAAAAACAGCTGCTATGAAAATGCTGGAAAGTGAAGAGCCCCTCTGCAAAGACTCCTGGGGCCAGCTCCAAGCCAAATGTTATCCAACAATTTATTCAGTAAGTGAGAATAATATAAAGAGACCACGGACAAAATTTGTAGAGAAAGATATTGGCAGAGTAGTGAATATCTACAAGAGTGGGGCTGTTGGACAGAGAGTTGCGGTGCTTGGAGAGCTGGGATCTTTCAAATAAAGCAGCCTGTGAATGTCTGACAGCACTGGAGCTGGTGGCATGGAAGCATTAAATATTTTGAAAACACTTAGAGATAAAATTTTTGCCTCTTTGGATTTTGTCTTTACTTCAGTGTAAAGGCAAATTTTGGACTCATGCAGCAGTGTGGCAAATCTAAAGCTGAGTTAACCTGGGCATGAGGCAGAAATATCAGAAGTATCCCTGGGCTCTCAGAAAGGCTATCCTATCCTTCTAAGCACATTTTTCTCATTTTTAATGTCAATTCTTTTCCTTTCTCTTTTACAGGTGAAATGCCCTTTAGTCACATCACCAAGCTAGGGCACAGATTCAGAGTTAACCTCATAACAGGGCTGTGATGAGTCATTTGCCACCTCGAGTTCCCTGCCACTGGGTTCAGAGATAGAAAACTCAAATACAGGAAGTGGGAGACTGCTCCCTCCCTGTGAATTTATCAGCTTTTACACTTCTTTTGTATAGCTACATCATTGCATTCCTTCTCCTAACTACCTGAGTCATTTTCAGGCCCTTTAAAAAGCCTATACAACATATACACTTTATATTACCAAAATGAGTAACTATACAAATATCTTACTGGACTTGCAACTTTTTATTTATTTATGGCTTTTCATAAAGTAGGCCAGTCATTGCCACAATAAATAAAGGCATTTTATAAGCATGGGAGAAAGTAATTCCCCCCACCCCAGTGAAAATGCTCTGACTGCTTTTCTAAACACCAAGCAACACCAGATGCCAGGGTGTCTAAAATAGCAACTACTGAGCTCAACTAGTTTAACTCCACAGGCACATTAGGGCAAGAGGCCACAATAAGAGCTCTGTGCATGCACCACGCAGCTGATCGGACCATGCACAGCGAGTCTGACCTGTCAAGTTTGCTGTACACACAGGTCAGCTCCATCTTGATAGCTACCAGGGCAAGGAGGTGTCTTATCTCACTGTCAGCAGGTGCCTAAGTCTCTTTCTCCACAACCTTTTCTTAGCTTGGAAACTGGCCGACACCAGTGTGCACAGAACACTCTGCTTGCTCC
Organism: Sclerurus mexicanus; assembly: GCA_013396755.1. Taxonomy (NCBI): domain Eukaryota; kingdom Metazoa; phylum Chordata; class Aves; order Passeriformes; family Furnariidae; genus Sclerurus; species Sclerurus mexicanus. Next base: position 478,329 of record VWZF01001530.1, on the reverse strand, counting down.
TAGAAAAGGCTGGTAGCAACCAGATCTGACCATCCTCAGCTGTGGGGAGATGAATGGAAAGATGTGGTTTTCCTCCATATCTGGCATAGTGAGCCTGATACTAAAATAATGTGAATAAGTTGTGTCCAAGCTTTCCAAAACCATTCTAAAATTGAAGAAGGGAAACAAAAGATGGATAAAAATTTCTTAAGATCTTGAGATAGCATCCTTAAGCACAGGCTTAAAGAAGTTGGTCAAAGTTGTGTCCTAAGAGATAGTCGTAGGTAACTTAAAGGCTAAGTCACACGCAGAGACTGCTGAGTCCTTTGAAAGTGAAATGAAGGGAAGGAACCAGTGGCTGAAAACCTGTGTCAGAAGTACCAGGGACACATTGTTAAAGGAAATGTGGAGTTTAACAAATTTTTAGAGCCAGCTCGCAAAGGCTCTGGAAGTCTCCAGATTCCTCCCCTCATCCAGGTAAACACACAGACCCGTAAAGGCTCAACAGACCAGTGCTTCCCTTTTGGTCTGGAAGGCAACATGACTGCAGCCTGCAAGACAACCTCCTTCCCAGAGTCCAGGGGAAGGGCATCAGAGAAGCCTGGTCCTGCTGGGAGAGTCTGGGTTGTGCTCCTGCCCCTGCCTGTGTCTTTGCACCCACCTGTGTGCCCATTGTTCTTCAGCATGAGCCTCTCATTGGCAGGCAGGCTGTAGCCAGAGAGCTGGATTGGCCTCAGGTCAGGGCTGAAGATGGTTTGAGCTGTGTCAATGTTGATGGGTGACTGCATGGTGCGCCCACATTCCGGGTAGTCTGAATCCCAGTGCTGCCGGTCTGGTGCAAGAAGGAAGGAAGGCAGTGTTAGTGAGGTTGCCCAGGTAAGGAAACCAGCAGAAAGAAGGTTTGGGGGGTGGTGGGGAAGGGTACAGGCACTGGCCAGGGAATTATCCATGCACATAAGTTTAGCTTCCATGAAGTTAGCTTGGGAGCAGATCTGTGCCACCATGTGACTGCATACAGCCGTACCAGAAAAGGTCTCGGAGCATGGTGAGCTGCCAGGAAAGTCTATTTTTGGGGTGTTTAGGAAGAACACACGAAGATCATTTACAAGTGGACTTGGCAAGCTGTGGAGCTGCTGCCCTGCAGCTCATCATACACTTGCTGTCTTACACAGCCTGGCCCCTGGCAGGTATCACCCACACTGCCATTTGAGCAAGGTACCACCATGCTGCTGGCCTGTGTGGCAAAGGGACAGCTCACATGGCTGGGGTGGCTGCTGAAATGGCCACCTCTCCCCAGTGCCACAGCTGGGATAACCACGGCTGATGCCCCAGAAACCTCCCTTTCCACTGCAGAGGGCTGCTTCTAGTGTATCATGGGCCAATGCAAACCCAGGCTTGTCCCCAGGCTGGAGACTCACCAGACCTCTGTAAAGATGGAGCTGGGCATTAACTTGTCCAGGCCAAACCACAGAGTGGTGATGCTGTAGTAAGGGGTGCATTTGTGGTAGCACTGCAGTGATGCCCATCATGGGTGCTGCAGAGAAGCCCCCCAAGCCATGATGGGCCAGGCAGGATGGGGAGGGAGGGTGACAGAGGTCAGAGGTGAAGACAAGCTAATCCCTTGGCAGGTCAAAGTCCCAGCATGGACTGCAAGTCCAGCTGGGAGAGCCCAGCCTGGTTCCCCGATTGGCAGAGGATCAGGGGAGCTCCCATTCAGGGAGGAGCCCTGACCCTAGGGGCATCCCCCCACACCCAATCGACTGGGAAAACCCTCCTTGGAGGTGTTGCTTCCTGCTGAAATCAGAGCAACCCCTGGCTCTTCAGCCCATCCGTGCCTGGGGTCGGGCATTGTATCAGGCTCAGGCAGGAGGAAAGGGTGAGTTGTGGAGTGCACACAGGAGCCCTGTAATCATTAACCATGGCTGGCTCAGGCCCAGGATCTGCCGAGTAGTAGGAAAAAAGCAGGAGTACCTGAAAGGTATTTACCTTCATAGCTCCAGTGACTGTGGCCTTGAAAAAAAAGAAAAGAAAAACCACATGAATGGAAGGAAAAGGTTGTCAGCAAGCACACCTCTGCCAGGCAGCACTCCCAGCAGCAGGTTGCTGGGATCCACTGCTTTCAATCCCCCTCCCTGTCTTTGATTTCCTTGCTTCTTCCTCTACTCTGGCAAAGGGGATGCTCCCAAATGGTACTACTGCCTTGTTGCAGGGCCAGGTCCCCCACAGTTGTCAGTTAGAGGGAAAACCCCAGGGCTTGACATTTTGCCATAATCCTTAAAAGGGAAAATCAGAGATACTAGCTTCTGCCACTAAGCAGCTGTATCAATACTCTGGCAGCTACTCTGGAGCAGCCAAAACCTCCCATTGCCCCAATACAAAACACTTCACAAGTGCAGATCCCACATCATGAGAAGTTTGGGCAGCAAGATGCAGTGCACCATACAGACACTCTCCTCCCACTGGGGAAAGCAGCCCTGGGACTCACAGCAGAGGAAGCAAACAAGCATCAAAACCTAGTCTTTTTACATCAGTGAGTGTCCCTATCATGGGGATAGAGTGCCACAAGAAAATGTGCCCGGCCAAACACTCATCTCCTGTTCCAGCAGCCCTCTGTTGTAATTCACCCAATCACTCAAATGCCCACACAGAGCTGCATAAAGGTCCTACCACAGAAAACCCTTTCCCTAGGAAAAGCAGGAGAGGGAATGGGGGAGCCCATGCCAAGACATCTGCATGTCCTGTGTCACCCGTGAGATCCACAGTGGGAGAAGACATGCCCTGAGCTTTCCACAGCTGGTGGTGTGCCTTCTGTGCAGATGTAGAGGGGGCAAAGCCCTCCTGGGCAGGTTCTGAGAGTATAACAGTACTCAACAGGTAGGCCCTCACACCATCACTCCTCCAAAGTGGCCAGCAAAGCCTCAATTCCCAGCATTACACTGGAGCTGACCTTAGAAGTGGACAAGAGCCTCTTCTCAGATGCCCCAACTGAATGCCTTGGCTATCACCAGCCCTTCTAGGCAACCAGCTCCAGGCAAAGGGATGTGGGGCTCAGATTTGCCACAAACAGGGAAACATGGCCCAGAAGGATTATGTGCCTGCTCTGACTGACACAACAGGTAATTCATGGGCTCCTCCTCTGACTTGTCCTTACCAGCACATCACTGCAGACAGGCTGTTGGCACATCCCAGCCCACAAGAACAGGAGCAGGGTTGCCAGGTTGGGACAGGTCTGGGGCAAAGGGAGGCATTCATACAGCAGCAAGGACATGGGGGAGCATGTAAGAGGTACAGTCCAGCCCTGATGCCATCTCTGTTCCTTGGTGGGGCCAAATGCCTGCCAGCCTAGCCAGGACACAAGAGGGGCTTAGCAGGCACTACTCTGGTCCCCATCCGTGCTGCTGACAACAGCTATCGGCAGCCACCTGCTATTAATAGGAGTGGATTCCAGCTCCGGGGTGAGAAAGGAAGAGACAAGTTTTCCCAGGCCCAGATGTCCCATGCAAGGCCCCAAGCCCAGCAGGATTCTGCCCTCCTCTCAGCAAGAATCCAGGCATGGGTACTGCTGAGGGTCTTTGGTGCATATGCTGGAAAGTGCATGGCCACAGCCAAGCCAGGCTGGAAAAGTCTGGAGGGTGCTTAGGGGCACGATGTGTTGCAGGGATGGGAACATATCTTGGGGCTCCCTCCAGCTTCACTGGTGACTCACCTCTGCAGCATTTCTGATACTTGGGAATCACTTGCCCAGGCACTGTTATTCCCAAAGGCATAGAAAGAAGGAGCAGCAAGCAGAGGACTGGGCAAGTCAAGCTGCCAGGAACATGGCAGGAACATGCATGCCCCAGGACAGGCTACAGTGCCGTCCCCATGCCTGCTTGCATGGCACTGCTCTGGAATGCACCTAGCTGTACTACAGCAAGCTGACATTCATTCATTCTGCCCACCTTGCTCACACAAAGGTAACCTGCTCCCCAGACACTGATTGTGCACCAAAATCCAGAGAACACAGACTCTCCTCTGGAAACACGCTATGTCATGTCCCACCCTGCTCCCACTGTCCTGCCCCTTCTGGCACTATCTGCACAAAGGGGACATGGTTTGTACACAAGAATCCACAAGGATTCCCCTTGTGCAGTACAAGGGTGCCTATCAGCAAGCGGAGCTCCCCACCCTGGGGAGCACTCACACTGGGACAGTCCTGGCACAGCAAAGGCCCAGCACCCTAGGGCTGGCACGTGGCACCTTGGCTCACTGCACATGCCTCAACTGGCACAGCCTTGCCCCGACACCCCACTTTCTGCTTGCCTCCAGGGACTCTGCCTCGACAGAAAGCAGCTCAAACATCATATCGTAGATTGAGCAATAGCACCATGCTGACACCTGCCCTGCTGTGTCAGCACCATGCCACCCACCCCAGGTTCCCACATCTCCCAGCACGGATCCATTCCCACAGCCAAGAGGGCTCTGGACCCTCCTCCCAGCCTCCCATCAGCTCAGTTAATTAACTTTAAACACCCCAAAGGCTGCAGTCCAAACCATCCCAATACAGCAGACTTTCCCGGGGCATCTTGGCATCAGAACCAAAAGGACCCTCAAGCTTTTATCCATCCACTGAAGGCACGCAAGTGTGTTTCTGCATCCTGTGCAGTGATGGTGTAGCCAGGCCACCCCCTCAGGGAGGCATCTCTGAAGCCCAGCTGTGCAGGGCTGGGTCCCCTTAGGACACTCACGGGAGCACTGCAGGACAGCACCAAGACAAGCCCTGTCCGGGCCCCGGGTCAGGCTCTTAATATCTGTCCCAGCCTTGGCACGGCTAGGAGAATCCCTGCACTACNCGGTATGGTGCCAGGTCTCCTTTGTGCTGAACTGCTGCCACTCACCACAACAGACGTGGCTGCACCTCGGCAGTGGGTCTTTTCATGCCCTGCCCTGTCTCTGAGCACCCACAGCCCCAGCAGGGACTCCAAAGCACTCCCAAAAACAAGGAGAGTAACAACCTTGGTGATGCGATGAGCACACTGGGAGATAACATGCAAGAAGAGGGCTGCTTGCAGGGGTCCCAGCAGGAAAACACAGTAGGGTACTGACAGCAGCTGCCTGCCCTTGCAAGTAAAATGCCCCCAAGTTCAGCCATGCAGAGCCCCTCCAGTTCACCTGAGTATTAATCACCAACCCCCTTTCCCCACGATCCAGCCAAGTTTCCCACGAGTTTTCCCCCTTCACTCCCTCCCTTTGTGCTTTCTACTGCTGTTGCTTGCTCCCTCTCAGCCCTCCCATTCTGGGATACAGGCAGTGCTGCAAGTGCCAGCTCCCTTCCCTCCTTGACATCCAACACCATCCAACAACACTTTCCTGCCGAGTTCAGGCAGACACTGCCATTACCAGCGTGCTGCTCCGCATGTCCTGCAGCCCAGGAGGAAGGGTAGGAGAAGCTTTTGGCAGGGTGAGGAGCCAGCACAACAACTGACTGCTACGAATCCCACATGGGAAAGACACTGATGCAGCAAGTTGCTTGCAGGAGACCTCAGCAGGGACACGCAGGGATGGACTGTACACCCGAAGGACTCAGGATGATTTGCACAGATGAAGAGGGAACCCTCGTGGAGCCAAATAATAGGGAAGGAGACCCGAAGGCTTGTCCTATATGTCTGCACTCCCCTTCCTCAGTTTTTCCCATTTTAGGGGATACACAGCCCAAGGCTGCTGCAGGGCACCTGATAACACTGAAACAAACACGTGCGCTCCTCACAGTGTAGATGCTGTGTGACAGCAACGCAGCCATTGGTGCTGCCTGCTTGTCTTGAACTCTAGAACTTTGATGGCTTGTGTGTGGCAGGCAGGGCAGCAGGCTGACTTCTAGCTCTAACATCCTGCTTTCTTATCTGCTGGGCACATGGTGCCCTGTGCTCAGACACAGGGAGCACTGGGATCTGCCAGAGCTTCCTCTTCCCACTGGGACCCAACCCTGAGCCACACCTGGGGCAAAACTCTATGGGATGAGTTCAGTTTGCAGATGCCAGGTCAGGACCACTTCGCTGTGCCCTGTCTATGGATCAGTCCCAGGCTGTGGAGGGACCAGTGGAACTCATGGCCCTGAAAAGAGGGTAGGCAGGGTATTATGGTCGGTAAGGCAGGAGGTGCAAGAACACATAGAGTGCAGGTCCCAAAACAGGGTCCAGCCACAGCAGTCACGTCCCAGTCTACAAAACACATCCAAGCACCATGTCCCTTGAAAAACAGTAACCTGATCAGGGTACCCAGGCTGTACCACTGTGCTCAAACTGCCCACAGCCAGCTCTCCAGATCAGTCTGTGGCAAGCATGGCATAGGCATGGTCTGATCTGGGCAGGGTGTGGGAAGGGTGCATGCATAACCCAAACATCCTTCTGCCAAGCCCCAAAAGGAGTCTCTTTATGGGAGGGCTATGCCATCACAGCCCTACCTCCACCCTGGTTTCTCCAGCCAGACACATACCCCGTACAGCATCCATGTGCTTCCAGGACACCACCCCATGTGCCCATGTGCTGCCTGTGGGGGCACTGATCCCTCCCAAGCCTGTCTGCATTAAAGCCCCTTTGTGTTTATAAACTCTGACCCACTGCAAGCCTTTGGGATCAGCCTTTAATCTGCCACTGGTAGCACAGGTCATTGCAGGGATTGTTCTTTGTTCTCCTGGGGGAGGACTGGTTGGGCTGTGAGGCTCAAGACTATGCCAGCTTCGCCCGAGAGGGGCAAGGGTTTGGGTGGAGGAAGGCATAGGGTAGGCTTTACTCCAGGGCATGTTACTATTCACTCTGAACTGAGCTGGCCCAGCGAGTGCTGGGGGAAAGAGGAAACAATTACAGAGTGCTGCAGAGAAAGGGCCATCCAAACAAAAGGGATAAAAATGGGGAAATCCCAGAGGACAGATCAGTGCTTGGAGCTGGGGAAAGAGATGAATAAGGAGTATTAGCACGAAAATTGGGTTCAGCTGGAGGAAAAGGAATGAGCAAGAACTGGGGAATGAGCAAGAACTGGGGAATGAGCAAGAGGACACAGAGCAAGACACATCTGAATAGGAGGGAGAGGAAACAGGCTACACTGGGAAAGGGAGTTACTGTTTCCCAAAGAGACATGTAACAGAGGACTCGGGTCTCTGGGCAAGTCAGTCTCCTCAGGGAGCAACCCCATGGCAAAGCTTCACTGACAACATGCGGACATGTGCTGAGCACCCAGCCCTCCCTCGTGCACAAGCCTCAAGAAAGAGGGAACCAACTCATCACCACACAGAGGTGCTGAGACACGCAGCTTCTGGCACCTGGCAGGAGCCTTGGAAGGTTCCAGCCACAACCTGCTTCTGGACTCCATCCAGACCTTCAGTCTCTAACACTGGTACATCATGGGCCAAATTGTCTCTTCCCTACCTATCTCTATGCCACTGCTGTTCCCCATCTCTATCCAAACCTCAGTCTTCCCAACCACCCATCCCAAACCTTACACAGTGTCCAGCCGATTGCTGCCAGCGTATCACACCAGTATGCTAAACACTCAACGCCCTCTCACTCTGTGGCCCGGTTTACTTCATCTCTGTGGTGGGGAGTATCTGCATCGCCATCTCTGTCCTGTGCTCAGCCGGGCTAGAGCGGCTCTGGTAAGAAAAGTGATTCATTGCAATGACAAAAGCAGCTCCTGGCACCAAACAGTTCCCAGTCCTTGCCACAGGACAACTGTCCTGGCACAGGTCAGGACTACTCCTTACCAGAGGCAAAACCAAGGACACACTTGAGGCTGAGCATGGGAAACAAACCTGTGGGCAACGTAGGGACAAGGAGCATAGCCAGGGACAGCAATGAATGTCCCAGTGAAGTGCTCTGCCCCACACGAGCAAATCCACAGCACTCCCCCAAAATCTCTGCAGAGCAC
>VWZF01001530.1:457739-470068 GCA_013396755.1 Sclerurus mexicanus | reverse complement strand
CGAGGTGCGGGCTGGAACCTCCGGGCGACCCCCAGGAGCAAGCAGGTACTGGTTGGTGCACAGCCCTGGTACCCCCATCCCAGGAAGCTGTGAACCCCCTAGTCCGATGCAGAAGGGACTTAGTGAGGGAAAAGGGCTGCGCAAAAAGGGAGGGCCCAGCCCCTGGGCAGGGGTCGGGCCGGTCGGGCTGTACAGGAGTTGGCGGGAGCAGGGACAAAGACAGGGACGTGCTGGGAGGGGGGGCAGCGCCCGCAGATGGGAGATGCTGGGGGTGCACGGCTTCACGGGGTCACCTCACACTGGGACACACCTGGCGCCCTAACAAGGGTGCAGCTGGAGGTACAGCGGCTTCTCCCTCCCTCTCTCCCCCAAACTAAGCAAGGGGAGAGCTCCCCGGGATTTGGGGCAGCCCCCTCCCCACTCCTCAAAGCATCAAACATCCCAAATCCAGCAACCCTTGCACTGGGGCGCCCCACGCCATCAGGGATCCCCAACCCAGCAAGGCAGGGGAACCCCGTGCATCAGGGCACCCCACGCATCAGGGACCCCAAACTTAGTATTGGGGTGCTCCACGCATCAGGGTGCCCAGGGACCGGGGACCCCAAGCCAAGCTCCGAGGCGCACCATGCACGGGGACCCCAGTCGCAGCACCGGGGCGCCCCACGCGAGGGGGGACCCCCGCTCACCTTTCCCCGGGGAGTGCGGGGGGCTCTCGCCGCCGTGCTCCTGGTCGTTGTCACTCTCGGAGCTGGCGCCGCCCGGAGCGGGCAGGAGCAGGAGCGGGAGCAGGAGCGAGACCCGCAGCGCGGCGCGGTTCATCTCCAGCAAGTGCGCGGGTGCGGGACGGCGGCTCCGTGCCTGCCCGCCCGCCCGGCCGCACGTAAAGGGAGGCGGGCGGGGAGGAGGCGGTGGCTCTGACTCACGCCTCCGCTACCTTTTATAGGGGCTGGAGGCAAAGTCTGCAGCCGCACGGTCCGGCCAGGTAAGCCACTGGACGCGGGACTCGAACCTGGGATTCCCCCCGGGGGTGCTCCTATCCCACCCCAGTTCTCCGCCGGGACATGCGGTGAACCCTGGAGCGGGGATGGGGGAGCACAGTCGGATCCTCAGACCTTTCAGCCATGGGTGTCCACTCTCCTCAGCGCTGGGTGTCTCTTCTTACCGACAGGGCTGGCACCCCTCAACCATGACTATCGCATTTTCTCAGTGGGACCTCTCAGTCATGGGTGTCCCCTGTCCTCAGCAATGGGTGAAGAACACCTCAATAGTCCGCTCTCCTCAGTGATGGTGTTGGGACCCCTGAGCAAAAGGTCTCTCAGCAGTAAGTGTCCACTCTCCTCAGCAATGGGTGAAGGACCCTGCATTACTAAGGTGTGGATCCTTCAACCATGACTGTCCCCTCTCCTCAGGGGTTGGTGAAGGACTCCTCAACAATGGATATCCCCTCTTCTTACAGATGTACAGTTAAGAAAAGCCTTTCTTTCTGTGGAGGCTGGAGGATGACACAACTCCACTTTGGGCAGAAGTCTTTTTGCTGCTTCTCAGAGGTGGCAGGAAGCATGTAGGTGCTGCTTGGTGAACTAGGATACTAAAAAGCTTTGAACAAGGTCCTGCACCAAAAGTGACCAGGCATATAAAAAGATGTTGATGCAAAGGGTAGATGCAAAGGGATGTACATTTGTAATTTGTGTAATCAAGGATTCATGGCACGAGGGTGGACCTTAATCAGCTAATGGAACTCCCAGAAGAGACCAGAGAGTCCTGGTGATGTCAGCTCACTGCCTGCCAAGAAAGAAGGGAAGCAAGTGTCAGATTATCAAGAAAGAAATGGAAATAAACCCCCTCAAACCAAACTGAAAACTACCCCGTCTTACTGTTGTACAAATCTTGGGTGAAATCTCTTCTCAGTTATTGCCCACAGTTTTGTTTCTCCCATCACAAAAGGGTCAGAAACAGCAACAGCATGCATGGGGCCCAAGGCCTGTTTTGGGGGTAAGGGTAGTCTCCACATAAGGAAAGAGCAGAGCAGTCATAGCTGCCCAGCCTGGTGGAATGAACCCTGTGCCCACAGTGTCCTGGCTTGTACTGTATTGGAGAGCAAGGAATGAGCACTTACTTTCTCAGGATAGCAGGTTTACAGTACAATCAACCAAAATCACCAAGCACGAAGTTTGAGTCCAACCAGCAAAGTATTTTTCCACGTGGTGCAGAAGGGAATGGGGGAAATTCTTTTCCTCAACATTCAATTTGTGCACGTACAAAAAGGTGTCAGGCAAGTTAATGGGCTATTGTGCCTTGCTTCATGGCACTGCTAGAGTCCCAGCTCTGTGCCGTGCCCTGTGGGCTCCATGCCTCTGCTAAACCAGTTTTGCCCAGCTGTTTCCCAGCCCACTGGTCATCTCAGCACCTTCCTTTGTGCCCAGTGTAGCCATGTGAATACATCCAGATCCACAGACTTGCCATCACTGCAAGAGGGCTCAACATCGGACAAGCGGTACAGAAGATCTGGCTGGGGCTGGATTTTGTGTTGAGCAGAAGGAGCCTCTCCCAAAAAGCTGGCAGCTGGGAACACAAGCTGCTGGCTGTTGGCGGCCTGGCACCATGATCTTCTGCCATGAGCTGTGCCAGAGGTGGTCTCTCACTCCTGGCCTCTCTGGAGAACTCTGCCTTCAGTGGTGATCTGAGAGTAGGATCAAGGCACTCCCAAATTCAGACTTTATCACGATTCACCTTGTTTCTTCTAATACCAGATAAACTGAACCATCAGATAAGAAGACAGTCATTTATCAAGGCTCAAGGAAATAGGGCTGTGGAGGGAAAACAAACCATAAACCACAATTCCAATGCTCTCTTCTCCTCATGTTCCTGTTATTTATGTTATTAATGGTCTTTATCCTGAAGGGAAATGAAGAAAGCAGTTGTATACAGCAGAGGAATGACAGTTCAGTCTGTTCCTTTTTCCAGATGAGTCTCATGCTGTTCCCAACTCACACCTGAGTCTATCCATTCTGCTTGCTTCTCGTAGAGGTTGCCCTGTGTTGACTCTGCACAAATGGAGTACTTATGGAGCTGTCACCTTTGCTGCCCTGACTTTCTTAGGTTTCATTGTCCTCCCTTTCCATTGCTCTTCAAGGATGAGCATATCATATCACAGCAGCTGTAATGACACGTGTCTTCTTTCCACCTGTACAAAGTATAACTCGGTCAGCATTTTTGTAGAGATGTTACCTGGCAGATGAGGACACTCTACCATAGTTTAGCTAAATGAAATCTTCTTAATTTAAGCTAAACTGTAACACACCATTAGAATGAAAGGTGACTCCATCATCAGGGCAATTGGTCTGGATGTGTTTTCTGGGAATTCAGGGGATTGTAGACCACAGCCCCATCCCATGATCCTTGCAGGCCAAGTAGGAGAGCACACAGAGTTTGTCCTCCTGTACAAGGTTCACACTGCTGCTGTATCCTCACCAAATATTCTCCCCTGGGATTCTCTGGTAGACATGTCAGAGAAGATAAGATGGATTCAGGCCCCTTCAAACAGACCAGCACTGTGATCTTGTTTGCTGTGAGGTATCTTGAAATGCACAGCACCAAACCCCTGCTCAGCTAAGCATGGATCCAGCCCGAGGCACAAGACACTGGCGCACCAGGGAACTTCTCCAATCCTGCGCAGCACAAGATACACCAGGCTGAGATAGTGTGGGTGTACTTCTGGAAACACTGGCTGGTCTTGTTTTAGCTCCAGTGCTGTGGGGAGGGACAACATCTGAATATTTGTAAAAGGGTTTATTCTCGGGAAAAATATGTCATTCCCAGAAAAATTAATTCATCCTGAGGAAAGGCTTGGATGTCTAGAAGAATCTTGGCACTCTGGGCCTGATTCAAATTTGTACCAGTAATCCTTTCCCACGGGATATACTAATGAATTCCTGAGCTTATTGAGGGCTTATTGTCTGTTACTTTTAATGTAACAACAGTAGGCACTAGTTTATCAGTGCTGCTGTTGTGCCTATTCACAATTTAGAGTTAAGTTTCCTGGATGACTTCCAAACAAATCCAGGCTGATCTGTGCCATTCACCATAGTGAATTCCAGATACTGGCACCTGCAGTTTGTATTTCACTACTGAGATTTGGTTAGAATTCCCTAAACAATAATCTTTCCTTTGAGGTGGTATTGGATTGCTTTGAAATTGCAATAGTTGCATAAATTGTCTCCTCACAGTTATTTTGATTTCCATCTCCACATCTGTACATTTTTGTGCTGGTACCATCAGCCACTCAAGCTCTCCACCACCATAGCTTGTGTCCAACAAATAACCAACTTTCAGGGCCTAAGGGTAGGATAGCAAGGAATATTTTGAGGCAAGTGTGTTAATTAGCTCGTTGCTGTCCCTTGATTTTCTAGGATAATAGTAACCCAGCATCTGTGCTGGGGCTCTAGATCCAGTTTGGCCAGATCCTGGTGTGGTCTCCTCTGTAACCAACTGTAGGAAGCAGGTAGCCAGAGGAGTCAGTTGGCCCGGGAGCTCCTGGACCAGGGTCACCCCGGTGGTATGGCAGCTGCTTTGGAGCTATGAATTCTAGCAGCTCTAGTAGGGATGGGTTTAAAATACACATTTTTGTGTTTCTATATGCAATTATGATATATAATATTTACACATCCATTGTTGCCTGTTCGTAAAAACAGATTGAACAGTGGGAAACTGAATTTTATTTTAAGAGATTTGCTTCCAAATCTGAGTTTCAAAATATCAAAACTTCTGTGAACTAGAAAGTCTGACTTCAGGCAGGGTCTACATAGGAACCTCTGGATCCCTGAGTCAGTCTGATCCAGGTAGGAAAGCAAATCTCGCCAGGAGCTGCTGGAAAGCACCAGCTATAGCATTGTCCCAGCAGGACAAAAATGTGGGGATTCAGAGCTGGCATGGACTTCCAAGAGTACTGAGCTGCGCCACAATCCCTCTTAAGCAGTGAATACATCAATCTTTTTAATTGCAGCAAACAGAACAAGAGTTTACCTATAGCTATGTGCAAATTAGAACTGACAGCACTTGCCTGGGCAGTGAGTCTGATCCCCCTTTGTTGAAAAGGAGCTACGTGGCTTCCCTCATGACCTGATTAAGTTACATGTGGAAAGCAGTGGTCCTCCTCCTGTCCTTTGCTTTCTTGGGCTTAGTATAAAACCTCAGAGTTTCTGAATCTTCTTTGAATTTTCCTTTAAAATGTATTTGTTCCTATATGAAAGCTGTCCTTTTGGTAGCATTTATTCCCTGATGTATTTATAGGCAGCAACTCTATCCCTTCTCAAACTGTGTTTTGAACGTTTAGACAGAAGTCTGAAAGAGCTTAGCTTGTCAGAAAATAAATGACACTTCTACTCTGGTCCTCATTAACCCTATGTGTCTTTTCAAGTTTTAATTAATCTTTAGTAAATGTACAGATGCTAACTTATACATTTAACCTACATGAAAAATACTTCTCTTGCTACATGTGAAACCCCTAATAAGATCAGGTGGTTTGCCTCATCCTTTTTTTTGTTTTGTTTTCCTACAAGTTTATACCATGAATTCTTATTAGCAGCACATCAGCACTCAGGAATATGAGTTCTCACGATACTATAGGCAGTCCTCACACCCCTGATGCAATAGCTTGATTTTCAGCTGCACAGCAGTGTTTCCCAGCTTCATGTCACTGGCACGTTCTTCCCCCTTGTGAAGGTCCCTAATGGCAGTGTTTATGAATGTGGGTCCTAAAACCCACTTCAATGCATTTCAGTAATACCACCCTCTTTTCTTAAGATGATCTGTTATTTTCCCCTTTTTCATTGTATCTTTACAGTCCTTATCATCTTGACTTTAACTAAAATTTACATTTGAAATTACTTAAAAAACTTACTGAAATCCTGATAAAGGAACCCAGAACATTTACTTTGTCCAGAGAGAATCTAGACTAGCATGCTACAAAATCATCGGAACAAATATGTATTCCTTTTTATCTTTCTTTCTACTTATTACATAACCTTCCTTCTTCCAAAGATATCAAAATCCCTTTTCTCCACTGAAAGCAAGGTACCTTCCCTAGTTCCTCCTGTGGCACCACCTCTGGCTGAACACCAAATCTGCAGGACAATTATTCCTTCTTTCAGCTCTCAGGTTGCAATTTTGAAGCCATTGGAATACCTTAATTTCCAGACTTTATTCTGGATGGGGTGGCCTGTCCTTATTCTTGCTTTTTGTTTTGTCCTCTGTTTCTGTTCTGGTGTCTCCACTTGTCCAGTTGTGGAATCACACCTAACACTTGATTTTTAATCTTTACACAGGGCCATTTCCTCTCTGCTATTCTCCCAGTCTCCTTTAAATACTACTAATGACCATGTTGTTGAGTGTTAAAGAGTTTCCTCTGCAGGATCTCAAGAGGGGACAATTCTCATGTTTTCCATGTGCATCTTGACCTCCAAGTCACAGCATTCTTTGTTGATCGACCACTTTTACTGTTGCTAGCAGATTCTTTGCTCATTCTCAATATCATTCACCATAGATATACAACTACTGAGGTCTGGAGTTACCTCCTAAAATATTTACACATTATTCAGGACACAAGTTTCAGATGGTTTTGTGCTGAGGGAACTAAAAATTCCATGGCACTCTTTGTTCCATGCCAAGTCCTCGTGCTTCTCAGTCCAGGTGACTTTATTAACTAGTTCCTGTAATTTATTTCTTTAACTCCTGTCCTTGAAATTAAGGATCACGATTGTAAACATTTTTAACCTTGCACTTTGTCCTATTAAACTTTTATCGCTCTATATAAGGTTATTTTCTGTAACCAACTTGTATACAATCATTTCCCCACATCTAAGAAACTATGTTAATGACCATCAACTAAGGCTAGTTCCCTGAATATATAAATTGAGCAAGCAGTAACTGGTGCAAGTGGCTTCAGAGCAAAATTTGAGTTGTGTATAGTCACAGGAACTACCAAGCTACTCCCCTCTGGTGAACTGACATTAAGAAAGGAGAAACAATGTCTCAATGAGTAAGAAATGACCAGAGTTGAGGATCTTGCCTGTAATTCACATAGAGTTGTGAAATGCTTTCTGGTGAAATCTCCCCAGCACTGCAAACTCTATACCCTTAGAGACCAAACATGTTTTCACTGCTTAGAAGATACTTGGTGCTGGCTAGACCTGCTCAGACAGACCACTGACATCAGGAGTGACTGTGTCGTGTACTACGTGGTGACTTTTTCTTTCTTAAGAGCTTCTTCAAAAAGGGGAATGGAGTAGCAAAGCTGTAAGACTACAAGCCAGCTATCTAAGGAAAAGGGAACTTGTGAAAAGCAAGTTAAAAATAACCACCTGAATTCTTGTAGTGGTGTGTTATTGACCTAAAGCATTTAAAACAAAATGGAAGTTACCTGGGATGGAAGATAGGATAGCCCTGTGGCAGGTTAGGGACTTGGAGCTGCAAAAAGGCTTACTAGACCATTCTACCCAGCATCACCTTACCCAATGACGCTGGCACTGAGCCTGGCAGCTTCCACATGATTCGATGTTCCCCTCTGGGCAGCACGTGGCTTGATCAGAAACCTTCAAACAACAGCGCTCAAAAACCCTAGAGGCACTTAGGATTTCCCTTAGAATTCTCCTCCAATGGATGTTGAAATTACACGTTTTGTATTTGTCAGTAGTCTGACCATAACACTGTGCTGCTGCATCTTGTTCCAGGGTTCTGAACAGTCCCTGTGTATTTCCACATACCGTTCTCAAAGAACCTCTCAATAGCCACCTTGATAAATTAATAAAACAAAGCCCTTTTAATTTATCTCTGGAGGACACTTTTCCAGCCTTTGACTAGTCTTCAGTTTTTTTCTGTGGCTTCTCTAATTTTCCATCAAAGTTATTTCAAGGATGCAGACACCAGAAGAGGGCCCTTTACATCAGCTGCAGACACACCAAAACTGCTTATGCAGGAGGAATCCCTTCGTTGTTCCCACTCACTGATCCAAGATCCAGGTTGGATGAGGCTTTGAGCCACCTGGTCTAGTGGAATGTGTCCCTGCCCTTGGCAGGGAGACTGGAATGAGATGCTCTTTAAGGTGCCTTCCAACCCAAACCACTCTGTAATTCATTCTGATTCATCCTTGTCTGGAAAAGCATTAGCTTCTTCTGGCACAATATCCTGGTAGGAATTCATACCATTCTGCTTTAACACTCAATACTATTTTCTAACATGTGGATTTCTAAGGGAAAAAATTTTATTTCCTATGCCTGCCCTGTTCCCTGCCCACATGCTTGGCTTTCATGTGCTGGATTTTCAAAGGGATCCAGGTCTCGCAGTAAATCCTCACTTTACCAGCCCTTGAGCACAGCTTGAATTTTGCCAGAGGGCCCTTGTATTACCCTCCAAACTTGCAGTTACCCCCAACTAGAGCCAATTTCTGCAGAACTCCTTACAGTCATCACAACAGGGTGTTTCTCAAGAGGAAGCAACTACTTCAATGTCAAACATCCTCAGTACCTGAGCTGTGGAGCTCAGATGCCCTGAGCATTTCTGGTGCTGCTTTTATGGAAGCCCACAGAAAACAAGAGATCTCTTTAACATGTAGCAGGCCAGGGTCAAGGGAGATCCAGTGCACTCTTTCACCTCCGTTCTTAAGCATCATCATCTTCAGAGATGAGCTGGCTGAAGAAAAGGAAGTCAGATTCAGAAATGACGCTTGCAGGGTTGTGACAGAGAAGAGGAGAGCCAGAAAGCCACACAGAAATCATGAGGCTCTAACATACCCTGAGGAGTCTTTCCTGAGGCAGCACATCCCAGCACAGCACAGCTCATCCCCCAGGGCTTGGCTCCAGCCTGCCAGCACCCATCATCTCCATGCCTCAGTGCCAGCAGCATGCACACAGCCACAGGACAGGGGCTACATCTTTCACAGGAGGACACTGGTCAGATGCAGGGAGACGCAGCACACAGACAAAAGAGGTTTTACTCGTGGCCACTTGGCTTGTTTGCCCGAATCAGGCTAATAAAAAGCTAACAGGTCTTAGGTCTCATCAGCACATGCTAGACTTGATCTTCCACAGCCTATGGCCAGCCACCAGGCCCTCCTACACACAGTGGCAAAGCAGCAGACAAGAGATAGGCAGGGATCTCAGAAGGGACGTGCAGCCACAGCTCCCACTGGCAAGACCCGCTGCAACGTGATGGCTACTGGGTGAAGGTCACACCCATGACAGCTGCACAATAGTGCAAACATAAAAGACCTATATGCCAAACATGCCTAATAGCTCCGCCCAGCACAGTGGGGCAAGCATGTCCCTCATCACAATGGGACGAAACTTTGTTCATCTTGCCAGACCCAGGGATGAAGTGAAGCTGGAGGTGAGCCTGCTTATCACAACCACAAAGCATTGCTTCCCTACCATGCAACCTGATGTGCCCACCACACAGGTCTTCCCTGCACTTTTGTGGCCAGTGCCCATGCACACATCAGGAGGAAACAGAATCACCCTGGAAAAGGGCTGGGAAAGAGCTCCAGCCAGGCATCACCCCCAGGGCCAGCCTTGCCTCCTGACCTGACTGCCTAATGTTGCTGGGTGACAAATGCAGCTGTGAGGGGCCATTGTAGAAACTGATTTCTTAGAACACAAGCAGTATAGCCCAAAAAGTGGTCTCTTGGGCTGAAGGGACCAGTGCCCTGCTTTGCAAAGACCATACACATGCTCACCTCTTTAGTCTGTTTGAGGATTTATAAACCCAAAATCAGACCTGGCAAAGGCTCTCTTCTAGCCATGTACCACCATGGAATCATAGAATAATTTAAGTTGGATCAAGTCTAGCATGTGCTGATGAGACCTAAGACCTGTTAGCTTTTTATTAGCCTGATTCGGGCAAACAAGCCAAGTGGCCACGAGTAAAACCTCTTTTGTCTGTGTGCTGCGTCTCCCTGCATCTGACCAGTGTCCTCCTGTGAAAGATGCAGCCATTAACCTAACAGTGACAAATCCACCACTAAACCACATCCCTAAGTGCCAATTTCTACACCTTTTTGTGTACACTTCCATGGGACAGTGATTCTCCCACTACCCTGGGCAGTCTGTTCCAATCCTTGACCACTCCTTATACGAAGAAAGTTTTCCTAATATCTTATCTAAACCTTTCATGGCGCAACTTGAAGCAGTTTCCTCTTGTCCTATCAACCTTTCCTTCCACTGGAAGGTCGCAGATGTTTCTGTCTTCCCTGGTTTCTGTCTGCTGCTAACTTCTGTCATGTGGCAGTGCTCCACCTCTCACCCAAAGTGACACAGAAATTTAGGGGACAGAAAAGCCCAGAGGCTTTGCACCAGAGGGGCCTGGGAAAAACAAGCCTCCCCCAGCCTGAAGGCTGCGGGTGACGTCTGCTGGAAGCAGAGTGGACAGCCCAGCACCTCTGGGGTGAAGCCCTTGTGGAGCCGGCAGGACTGCACTGCCAGACCCTGTCTGCATCAGTTCCATGACACTGGGGCACTGTTTTAATTTAAAACGGATTAGGCTTTGTTTTCTTTTTAGCACAATAACATTGCACGCATTGTTGGGCGATAAAACCCACAGATAGCTCTGCCAGCGGGGTGTTGGAGTGGACGTGATCAACAGCACAGTCTAAACTGAGACAGCAGTGTGGGGAAAGCCTGCAGACATGTGCTGCTGCTGCCAGGTCCTGGGAAGGCCCTTGCCCCACCTCTGAAGAGCTCCTCCCTCAAAGAGGGTGGAGGGGCCAGCCCACTGCCCAGAATTTGGATGACAGCTGGAGCAGGACATGGGTGCAAGGCAGGAGGGATATGTGTGAGCCAGCTATGCCTTGTGTCAATCCTACTCACAGCCATGCTGCAGTGATGGCACTGATGACTCCTGGGAGGACGCCGGGAAGAGGAGGCAGGAATATCTCCATTTACCACAGCATCTATTAGTTAACTGCTGTTTTTCACAAACTGGTTCTGCCTCTGTGTGTATTCTTCTCCTGATTTTCCTGGGCTTAAGCTCTGCACTTAGGCCTGGTGTATGAGGGGAGCATTGCTCAAACAAGGTGCACTGGCCACATAATTTGGTTTCCCAGGTTTCTTGGCAGGACTTTTGTATCATGTACACCAAGTTCCTTTTAGTTACCCTAATCTGTGCCTTTGGCAACAGCGCAGGGCAGAAGGGGTGTTATTCACTGGTGCTGACCCTGTACTACAGGAAGCACCCCTAGAGCACAGGAGCTTTGGAGTGTCTCAGGGCCAAGAAGCTCAATTTGGGAACACCTACCTATACCCCACTCTAGTGTTAGAGACCAGCTATAACTTTTGTCTCCTGCAGAAAGAGAGGATTCCCTAACAAATCATTCTACAGCCTCAACAGCTCACCAAACGAGTGTTACCAACCAAGCTGGCCCTTGCAGGTCTCCGACCCAGTTGTGCCTGAATCTCCTCTTCAGTGACGTTGACCTCTGGCACATGTGATGCCTGAGGAAGATGATGCACACAGAAAAATGCAGCAGGAGTGCTCCCAAGATGTTCATCTAGCAGCTGGGGACCTGACCCATTACAGCTTTCTCCACTGTATTCTCCCAGTACTTTCCCACCTGAAACTCTTCATAACCTCTCAGGGCTTTTTTTAGCATCAGTTTTGCTGCCGACGTGCTCCAGGCCAGGCATCCCTTGCCTCGGAAGCTAACAGAAGGCACCAGGCTCCCCCTGGGATCATTTGTCACTGCTAGAGGGACTGCACTGGATAGGGACAAACTTTTGAGCAGGGCTTGTTGCAATAGGACAGGGGGCAATGGTTTTAACTGAAGAAGGGTCGATTTAGATTAGATACGAGGAGGGAGTTTTTAATAAGGAGTCTGGTGAGGCACTGGCACAGGTTGCCCAGAGAAGCTGTAGGCACTGCATCCCTCGAGGTGTTCAAAGCCAGGTTGGGTGGAGCTTTGAGAAACTTGGTCTAGTGCAAGGTAGCCCTGCTCGTGGCAGCGAGGGTGGGGTAGATGACTTTGAATAGTCGTTTTAAAGTTGAACTATTTCACGATTCTACGAGCTCTTGTGGAGGTGTGGGTTGGGCTCAGAGCACGCTCCAACACACTGTGGCAAGTGTAACCAATGCTGCTGCCCCAGCAAGGAATGCAAGAGGGAGGGAATCAGATGGTCTAGGAAAACCCATAACTCTGCATGACTTCAGTGTCCATCTGCCCTGACCTGCCAGGAAGGTGGAAAAGCCCAAAACAGCCACACCACAAGTCTGTGCAGGCCCTTGTAGCAATGTGCTTGGAGGAGAATGATGCTGGGTGGTACCAGCAGGCAGCCACTGCTGGGAGG